>MU185568.1:51432-72040 GCA_016904865.1 Pissodes strobi
CCCTTTTGAATGTGTTAGCAAGATATAATGAATAAGACGATACCTACCCTTAAGGATGCGGCCAGCGCAACATGTGACTTGCTAGTCGGCGTGGGAGTGGGTCAATTACTTACTCTTGACCAGGGCGCCACCAGTTTGAACTATCGAAATCCGCAGACCCAAACAGGAAGATCCTCGGTCTTAAGAATCCATAAGAGCGATTCAAAATCGACGATTATCCGCTACACAAGGGCGATTTAAAGTCTAGACGACTACTAATTACAGTTGGTTGAGTTATTTCAGAGCAAATAAAAGACGGGCACGTTCGTGCAGGTTTAAATTTATTGGCGTTCGTTATGTTAGACGACAACGTGTTGTCATATTTCTTTCAATAAACAAAATGATATAAATATATAATAAAAGGTAAAAGATCTTAATTTGGAAGCAATTAATAACCTATATGCTCATAAATATATCGACAGTAATTCGAATTAAAATTGCGTTATAATAGAAGTGAATTAGCTAAGAGTGATCGAACAATTATTAGCTACGCTTTAGCTATAACGGAAGTAACAATATAACACCGAATGATTACGAAAGATCAAACCAAGTTCAACAAATTAATCAATAATCACAGGTATCCGTCTAATAGTAGCTACTAACTTTGTGCGCGTTTACCATGGTAGACGACTCGCAGTTGTACATAAATAAACCTTACTAATCCAGATTATGAGATACCGTTATTTTTAAATTATTATAACTGGACAGTCAATAAATCAGAACGACAATGTTGATCATTTAACACAATATAAATCAAATTGTAAGATTATGAATATGTAATATATAAAAAACTATAAGCATTAATATAGGTCCACACTAGTAAATACAGCAGTTAATTAGATTCGTATTGGTAAGTTGTGCTTACATCCAAACAGTTCCGAAAATAGTTATATCGATACCACGCAGAAAACTAAAACACGCGATATGATACAACGCCGGAAAAACTCTAAAACACGCAATCTAATATACGCTGAAAAATATCAATAACACGCTGAAAATACACGCGTGAAAATATCAGTAACCTGCCAATAACAATAGGTAGGAAGATCACAATTATTACCTAAACTTATCTTAACTGGTCTTCGCCGATATCACCTACGGCTTCCTGCACGCTGACTACAGCTATGCACCTTGGGACCATAAACTCTCAGTGGTATTTGAGGTAATCCCATACCTCTACGGCTGCAGTTGGTACCAATAACACACAACCAATAGCCCTGTGGCCAGGTTCCTTACATCGGAAACATATCACTTCCTCTTTTACTGGAGGTGTTGCTTCGGCTTCCTTCACTCGTAAGGTAGCTACATCTGGTTCATCGTGAACGTACGCCAGATCAGGCTCCAACAAATTCCCACGCCTTGGAGGCTGAGTATAGTTCTCTACAGACCCTCTTCTCGCTTCCAAGCGTCTACATACAGTACGGAGTTGACCTACAGATATGATATCCACCAAAGCTAACTGACTCTGATAAAATGGAGCGAAGTTCCCTACCAAAATTTTCAATTTTGCATCCTCCGAAATAGGACAGGTAAGTCTTTTTAAATAGCCTGACATTACCGCCAAGTATATGCCGATACTTTCATCTTGTCCTTGAGTTCTTTTGCGAATTTCTTCAAACAATTTCTCGTTATAGTTGCAAGGCTGAAACTCTTCCCGCAACAGATCGACGAACTCCTCCCACGTGGAAACTTCGCCTCGATAAGCTATGTAGAATTGGTATGCTTTACCAATGAACAAGTCGATACCACACTCGAGAAGCACTTCTTTCGGGACATGTCTTGCAACACGAAGTTCCTCGCATTTTTCGAGGAATGAAGGAATGAACTAAGTGAAGTTCCCTTTTTATCACCCGAGAAATGAAGACTCCATTTACTTGGGTGTACTGTTCTCACACTGGCTGAACCCGTGTTTTAGTTTACACTTCAAGAATTGACTGCCCGCCTTAGATTCGCATTGAAACTGTGGTCGCTCTTCTCATCTGAGCTGCTATCGTGAGCACTCCGCTCGATTCCCGACGGTCCAGCAGTTTTATTTTCTACCATATCCAAGGTAGGAGGAACACTTTGTTTCTCCTCGGATTTCGTCGCTTGATCATCAAGTTTCTTCAACAATGTAAGCGTCATAGCAACCCATTCTGACTTAGACTTACATTTGTCTTGGTCAGCCCCTGGCTCCATATGATCCAGTCGATTCAAAACATGGGCCAGCTTACTCTGGAATTTCATGAAGTCACCACTTTTCTTGCCTCCAGTGAATTTACTTATATCCCTCATGAGTTTCTTAATTTTCTTGTCCACAGCTTTAGCATCCTCTTCATAACTGAAAGGATATTCCGGATATCTAACACTTTCGCCACTCTTTTCCATCTGAAGGGCCAGTGACAAACGATGTCTCATATCCTCACAATTACCAGCTGCAATCCCTCTGACAGCGAGTTCGTATAAGCTCATCTTGACTAAGTCTATTAACATGCATTGTTCGCGACATGATGAAAACGCACTAGTGTGGCAAATAGACAAACACAAAAAAAAATGTATACAAGTATACAAGTATAACAACACTGTCACTTATCACCCACACTTAACAACAAAACCACTAAATAACAGCACAACCACTTCGAGAATACCGTCACTCTGAAAAGTCTTTTATTTGCTCTGAAATATCTCAATCCAACCAGTGTAGTTGATAGTAGTTGATTTTAAAACGCCCTTGCGTAGCGGATAATCGTCGATTTGGATCGCCCTTATGGATTCTTAAGACCGAGGATCTTCCTGTTTGGGTCTGCGGATTTGGATACTTCAAACTGGTGGCGCCCTGGTCAAGAGTAAGTAATTGACCCACTCCCACGCCGACGAGCAAGTCGGAGCACACATGTTGCGCTGGCCGCATCCTTAAGGGTAGGTATCATCTTATTCATTATATCTCGCTAACACATTTAAAAGGGTTTTACGCGCAACATTTTGGCGCCCAACATGTTGCGCTGGCCGCATCCTAATACCAAGTCCAAGATTGGTTGTGCGTTACCAAAGCCGAAGTTTTGTTTCCGATGTAAGAAGGAAGGGGTTACCGTAAGGAGTTGTCCGAATTGCAAGTCGGGAAACGCCGGAAGGCGCTCCTAGATCAAGGAACTGATTTAGCGGGCGCCGACGATGATTTTAGGTTACAACCAATCTTGGACTTTGTATTAGACCACGCGCAGAACGACGAAAGACCTTATCTTAGAGTGAACATCTTGGGCAAGGAAATCCTTGGTCTCTTGGATTCCGGGGCATCTCGCACCATCCTTGGCGGGCCTGGTTGGAAGTTGATGATGGACTTAGTGCTTTCACTTGACAAGAGTCAGACGCCAACTTGTAGGGTGGCGAATGGACAACGATGTCAGAGTATTGGAGTATGTGAAGTCCCTATAAAAGTGAGAGATCGAGTTCGTCTTATCAAAACTCTTGTTATTCCAGACCTACCGCACACTTTGATCTTGGGTGCAGATTTTTGGCGTTCAATGGGTGTAGTCCCAGATCTCAGGCATAACGAATGGTTCTTTCCAGACCTGCCGGAAATTGCTACGGTTGAAATATCGAAGGGGACCGTGTTGACTTCAGAAGAAGATAGACAGCTGAAGGAGTTGCTGGATCGAAATTTCGACCTTATGGGCGATCAGCGGGGATGCATTGATAAAGCAGAACACGTTAAAATTACTAAGTCAAGGCCTATTAAGCAACGCTACTATCGTTTATCACCAGTCATGCAGCAACACATAGACAAGCAATTGGATGAGAAGTTAAAGCTTGGAGTCATCGAGCCATCTAAGAGTCCATGGTCATCCCCTATCGTCATGGTCAAGAAAAAGGACGGTTCACAAAGGCTGTGCGTGGACTACAGGAAGCTTAATTGCGTCTGTGAGAGGGATAGCTATCCATTGCCACAGGTTAGCGACACTAGGGATTGCAATCCAGCAAAGTGGGATCCCGCGATCCAGCGGAATCCAGCTCAATTTTAGGCTCTGCGGGATCCCGCAATATCTTGCGGATCAGCAATGCGAATCCGCAAGCATCAGCCGGTGCAAATTTATTCAAATTGCCGCCTCTAATCTACTCAGCAACGCGTTTTACGAGCGACGTGGCCGTTCAATCTTTTGTTTTGCATCTGAATTGCACGTACACACGCACGTGTCACCACTCACACCGCGACATGTCAGTGTCACTCACCCATGTCACTCAGTTCACAGTCGTTCGACTCGTCAAGTCGTCACTCGTCGACGTGGTTTTGTTTTAGTCGATCTGCAAGGTTAGTATAATGTTTATTTATTTGTCCTCGAATTACTGTTCTTAATAATTGCCAACTGTTTGTACTAGCCACTAGTTATTTTAGTCTAGTTCACATGTACGATTTTTCATGAAATTTTTGTATAGTCTTCGAAAATTACAAGCAAGGTGTCATTCGATTCGGATTGTCATGTAGATAATTTAAGGAAAGGTTCTGAGAAGGGCCGAAAAAAATAGCAAAAGTTATAAAAATATAGTAAAAAAAATAGGGGGGGTTTAGTTTTTTTTTAATATCTCGAAAAATATTAAAGATTTTCGAAATTGAAAAAATGATCTAAAAAGATCATTAAGTTTACTAAAAAAAAGTTTCGACTACCGGATCTGTATCTCCAATATTTATAATGTAAACAAGCCCTCAAAATAGTGCCGTAGTCTGACTTTCACGCGCGTTGCGTCACTCTGACACAGTAACAAAAAAAATTATTTAAACATATTAAATATGAAATTAAGGGATGATAAAATTCAAGTACTATTGGAATACATAAATAAACAATAATCCGCGGTTAAAAAATTTGTATCCCAATTTTTCCATTATTTATGCTTTTGTTAATTAACAACTTTTTAATTAGTAAGTAAGGCGTTGTTTTTTGTATTTTTAATAAAAAGTTGATTATAACCATAATAAAGTTTATTATTTTGAATTCCATAGAAAAGCTATAATATACGCGGGATCACGCAGGATCCCGCTGTTACGATGTCAATCCAGCCAAAATCCCGCGGGATTGAAAACAGTGCGGGATTGCAATCCCTAAGCGACACCCTGGATAAATTGCGAGACGCAAAATATCTTTCCAGCCTAGATATTAAGTCAGCCTATTGGCAAGTACCTGTTGCGGAGTCATCTAAACCGTATAAAGCTTCCACTGCGCCAAACAGAGGACTGGGTTATATTATAGGGTGAAACAACACTGAGACTTATGTCTGTATCTTAATAGTAGAAAAGGAGAGGAAATATATTAAGATTCTACCGGGAGACACAAACTGATTTCATGAAGAGAGAGACTCCTCAGTAATTCAAAGAGAGTGAGACCTCACGGAGAGGCAAACTACCTCCTACGTGAGGACTCACTCTCTTTAACACACTACTATAAAACCAATGCAGGAATTAAGAAGTATAAAATAAATAAAAATGCAAGAATTAAAAAGTACAGGGTGGCTCGAATTCGCGCTATGTATGGGGAACTCGAAAACCGTAAGAGATACAGTGTCGGTCAAATTAAGGCAAAATTGCGCATTTAGGTGCCTAACAATATGCCGTTTAGAAAGTTTTAAAATTCCGAGTATTTCATTTTTAAAAATCGTTTAATTTTTTTCCTGGGCTTATTTAAAAACGGATTTCAAATTGAATTGCATATTTGCATTGCCACTTTATCCGCTCTATCCAAGGATGGTATCCAGTTTGAAATCCGACGTTTCGTCTTCAAGTGATCATCAACTTTCTTTTTTTAAATACGAACTTTAATTTTTTTTATCATTTTTCAGATTGTATTGGCGTTATTAATATGATTATGTGTTTCCATTTTTTTTTTATTTTTTTTTATTATTTTTAAATTTTTATTATTATTTTTTAAATTATATATTTTGCTTTGGCGTAATTTTAAATAACTTAAGGTAGAGTACTTTTGAAATTTTTATATTCTATAAAAATATTTTATTTTGTTTTTGTGTTAAGTGGAAAATTGGAGCGTATTAAAAATAAAAAACAGTAAAATTATTTCTTACGAGAATATGGCCATGAACTATTACTCAAACAAGTTGCTTACTGCAAAGATAAAATATTCTCAACTTTTAACCAATTAAAAAATTTATTTAATAGAGAACATCAACAATTTATAATCATACTACGTGATACTATGGGTACTTTGATGGAAAAACACCTATTGGAATTTTGCTTATAAATAAAATTTATAAGCAAAATTCCAATAAGTGTGATGATTATAAATTGTTGATTTTCTCTATTAAATAATTTTATAATTGGTTAAAAGTTAAAAATACCGTTGCACTAAGCAACTTGTTTGAGTAATGGTTCACGGCCACATTTTCGTAAAAAATAATTTTACAATTTTTTATTTCTAATACGGGCTCCAATTTACCACTTAATACAAAAAACAAATAAAATATTTTTATAGAATATGAAAGTTTCAAAAGTACCTACCTTTAATTATTTAAATCACGCCAAAGCAAAATATATAAAATAAAATTAATAAAAAAATAATAAAAATAAAAAAATAAAAACACATACTCATATTAATAACGCCAATACCATCTGAAAAACGATAAAACAAATTAAAGTTCGTATTTAAAAAAAGAAAGTTGATGATGATCCCTTGAAGACGAACCGTCGGATTTCAAACTGGATATCATCATTGGATAGAGCGGAAAAAGTGGCAATGAAAAAGTGCAATTAGATTTGAAAACCGTTTTTAAATAAGCACAGGAAAAAAATAAAACAACTTTTCAAAATTTCGGTTTTTTCCGGATACCTCCGTAAATACTCGGAATTTTAAAACTTTCTAAACGGCATCTTGTTAGGCACCTAAATGCGCAATTTTGCCTTAGTTTGACCGACACTATATCTCTTACGGTTTTCGAGTTCCCCATACATAGACACGAATTCGAGCCACCCTGTACACTAAAATACACACTATTTTAGTTTAAATAAAAGAAACATCAAAAGCACTGCAGTAGAACCATTATAATCGGTTAAAATTACAACAAATTAAAAGGGATTAAAATTGAATGCTCAGTCTTAAAAGAATAATACCTACATTTTTATAATAATATATACTTTTATAGATAAAAGATAAGCGTAATCACAGCATAGTTTTCACTACTGGTATAAAATGCAGGGCCTAATCCGAATAGAAAAGGATGATCTACTCTAGGTGACGGCCCATTTGCGCAAATTCAGGTAGTATTGTTACCTATTGTTGACGTGTGTTGTATTTTGTGTCTGGATAATATTTAAATTATTTCGATTGGCTTTATATGGCAAATGTACGATAACGATGCATCTCAGGTAAAAAGAAAAAAAGATATATAAAAATTACAAGGCGGGGCCCGTTGTGCTCCCCTTGTCGCAGATAAGAATGACTATGAGATATCAGCTATCGTCCGCGTACCGAAAACACAAATTTGTAGCAGTAGAGACTCCAGGATCTTTAAATTACGAGGCTGGGCCCGTTGAGCTCTTCTTGTCGCAGACAAAATATTGGGCGGGTCCCGTTGCGACCCTCCATACTGCCGGATTCTTTTAGAGCACTTGTTCGCATCTCGACCCGTTGGTTGCATGCCAAAAAGATGAGTTATACCAGCTACAATCGCGTAACTTTGCCAAACACGGGTGTTATTAAGCCCAGAATATCTGACATAAAATCAGCAAAGTTAAACATCACTAATGTTATTGTCTGTTTCCGTACATGGGTAGTCCGTGAATGGTTAGCTTGAGTAATTGGGTTAGTCCCTGCAATTTCCTGTTTCATTTTATTATTGACTTTATAATTTTACGGTTATATTTTTTGCGGTGTTCTTGACTTATCATCGATTTTTTTATTCATTTATTGTAACTGCTGCATTTTATTTTTTTTTTCACTGTATTGTTTTAATTTCTGCAATTTTATGTTAGAGATCTATCTGAGGTTAGTTCTCTTAGGTTAAATTTATAAATTATTCGCCGGTTTATTGCTTTGACATATCAGTTTTTGACATAACAAGATCTCTCTGTCCCATCTTGTCCCAGTTAATCTTTGTCTGTGTGGGTTGTCCACTGTACTTTACGAATGTTGTAGTTACGTGTTCTCTTCTACATTAAGAAAATCCACCTGCGAGTGAGATTTTAATTATGTGGCAAATAGATTAGTTGTTTGGCATCGAAGAACTTTTATTTCTAGCATTAGGAAGGCAGTCTATTTTCAGGGCGGATAAGTATTAGCTTAGTAAGACATAAGACTCAGAGCGACAGACGAAAGTGGTCCTAGAAGGGTAGGTAATTATCAGTTTCATAGGAAAGCAGCGTCTATCATACTCTATAACAACTACTACAAACACAACGTAACCTTGGGTCCAAGCCAACAATACGCCTTTACTTCTGACATGCAAATGCATGCCCCGGGTATGGGTTGTTTCAATATCAAGCAAAAAATAAATAAAAATATCTCATTTTTTTTTTAATTTGCCACATGGTATAATAATTTCCACAAACAGACCGAGTAACTATCAAAGAATTTACGTAGAAGAAACAACAATAATGCTTTAAATTATTTACCTTTGGAAAGTAATTTTAAGTAAGATTAATGAATGAAAAGGTATATGCTAAAGGTGAAAGGAAAAAATAGGGTTAAGTAAACTAATTCCTAATAGAATTTTTGATTTATTAGACTTAGGCGTGTTAATTGTTGATATACTAAACTTAAGGCAATAAATGGATGAAATTTTCGTTTTAAAAATCAAGTCTATAATGTATTGTTTTGTTATCGTTGCACATAATGAATTGTTTCGTTATTGTTGCACGTCAGTATCTTCAGATTCTATACATTTCCTCACATTTTTCCACTTGATTAAATCTAGAACTAGATCAAATAAAAAACTTTTCATCATATTCAAAGGCGCATATTGTATTTTGTTCGAGAAATTATTGTCTATTCCCGAACTATAAACGAGAGACCTGTGTTTAATTCCAAATTTATTTACAGCCACTCCAAAAATATTTAAAAAAAAGAAACAAGGAGGATTACATAATCATGTCTAGTTCAAGCAAAGTTCAAGATAACATGATAACAAGCACCAGCGCAGCGGGACTGGCAGTTTCCTGAACGGTCCATCGTTGGTTGAATATGAAATATGTACAAAATTGTTTAAAACAAGAACCTGGATAAATAAGTGCTACAATAATTGTGCCAGGAACACGAATTGGTTGCGGTTGGAAAAACGCTAAAAAATATAAATATATATGACGGGTAAATTCCTTATATAGGATACAATTATTGTAATATTATAACAATATATAAATAGAAATTACTCTTCATGTATTTATATTAGCTAGTTACTATATTAGACTTTAATTTTGATGTATGCGTCTATAGATTTCGTAAAACCTTTGAATGAGAACAACTTGTAGTAGAGTACATTTACTTTATAGATACATTTCTAGTCTAGGCTAGGTAAAGCTAAGAACGAATAAAATTATTCAGTTTATATTAACGTACCACTGACACACTAGCTATTTTATTTTCAAGCTATATCGTTTTCTCGCACATAAAACCCTTTTTCTTATAAGTTCTCTGATAAAATAAATTTATTATAAAAAACTAAACTTAGACCTATAAAGTCTATTTTTGACTAATTATTTACATACAGATTATGCAACACAGTAGCTACGTTGCTTGCATGGCCTAGAAATAGCTCATCTTTACAAAGGAAACAACACGTATATTTTTGAAATACTTATACAGGTAAATAACCGTTGCAAAATGTAGCTTATAAGCTACATTTTGCAACGGTTATTTACCTGTATAAGTTTTTCAAAAATATACGTGTTGTTCCCTTTGTAAAAATGAGCTATTTCTATACTATGCTAAGTATCTAATAGTTGTATTAATTAAAATTCTTATAGTCGAGATAGTCATCTCTTGATGCTACATTTTGCAACGGTTATTTACCTGTATAAATACTTCAAAAATATACGTGTTGTTTCCTTTGTAAAGATGAGCTGTTTCTATACTATGCTAAGTATCTAATACTTGTATTAATTAAAATTCTTATAGTCGAGATAGTCATCTCTTGATAACTCTAACAAGAACATAAAATGCTATGGAGCATTACCTCCTATAACTAGGCCAACTAGCAAATATTAAAATTAGCAGTGACGTCATCCTAAGTGGTCTATACTTTTTTGCCATAAGAAAAGCATTAAGAGGAGCCAAGAGGAGCCCAGTAAAAGTATTAATTATTTCCGCGCCTACTTCCGTATTTAACGTTGATCGCTACGCTGGGCGACTGGAATGTCAATTCCTATCTCGACGTCATGGATGTATTCTGTATCTGGTGCTGCCAGATTGGGCGCTTTATCACAATTTGAGCTACTTCTCACTGTAGTTTGCCACAAATTATTTTTCAAAGAAACGTAAAATATTTGTCTTGGATTCCAAGATTACAATTAACAATATATTAGATACTTAATGTAAAAGTTTGCTTTGGTATATTATAGTATAGTTATATTAAATATAAATAAATATTTAAAATCCGAAAACTAAATATATAAAAACCGGAAAGTGAAGCAATAACGGAATCAAAACCTTTAAGAAAATAAACGTTGCTAACCAATAACCTAATTATTTTGAACAAATATTTAGTTCCATTTAAAAACATAATTTCAAATGTCATTCAACAAATGCTGTAAAAATTAAAGTCCAACTAAATATACGTTAAATAGTTTACATCCCTAATAATGTATGAAACTAACTCTACCAACCCGAACCAAATCCTGATGGTCAGAACGAGGCAATTCTGCAAATTCGTAACAATATTTATTTTTTACCAATGCACAACGTCCAACGCAAACGATTTAATATTTGGGCTGTCGCTAGCAGTTCCAGGATGACGAGACGGTTCTTATAAATCTGGCGACGCTGCCTCCTGTCAGTTGCCAGTTTGCCAGCGTACTTTCGACCGGTTTCTTATTTGTTTTTCGATTTCCATTGATTTTCTATTTATTTCTTTATAATATCGATACTTTAGTGTGTTTAAATTTATGTGAACAATGCCGTCCAGATGTTGTGCACCAGGCTGTCGTGGAAATTTCTCGAACGGACCTAAGGTTCATGTTTTTAGCTTTCCAAAAAGTGATGTGTTGCAAAAGAAATGGCTTCAAGCTATCTCGCGAGACAATTTAGTGCCCAATAAAAACACTAAAGTGTGTTAGTTACATTTTTCTGCAGGTAATATAATTTGGATTAATTCGCAACAGGATCCAAAGTCAGGTAAAATCATTCCAGTGCATTTAAAATAGACTGACTCGACAAACCCACACTGCATTAAGCCATACCATTGATGGGCTACTGGAAGTGACTGAATACTGTTTAACTGAGCTTAATATGACATATGTCTTACTGGGCAAATTTCAAACGGACCCATTGGAAGGGCGGTTTGGAAAATATAGGCAATTAGCTGGTGGCCATTATCATATCTCTGTTCGCCAGCTATATGAGTCAGAAAAAAGGCTAATAATTCAATCTTTATTATCATTAAAGTCTCTGTGAAACTTCCGCGTTGGTGATGTCGTCCGTCCAGGGTATTTTCAGAATGCGCCGATACACCTACATCTCGAAGGATTCCAGTTTCTTTAGGGTGGCCTCTGTTGTGGTCCAAGCCTCCACCCCGTATAACAAAACAGAAAAGACATAACACCTTACTAGCCTTAGTTTTAGTTGTAGAGAAATATCTTTGCTAGTGAATAGTTTCTTCTTTTCTATTCGTGATCGTATTTCCGATGCCTGGTCCCATTTCGCGTTAACCGTGGTGCCGAGGTGTATGTTTCCACCTGATATATGTCCTGACCATTTATCGTCAGATTCATTAGAGGATGTTGACTTTTGCTAATGATCATCCATTTCGTCTTTGATGTATTCAGAGAGAGTCCATATTCTTCAGTTGCCGAGTATATGTTTTGCATCATTCTATGTAGTTCTTCATTGTCATTTGCTTTTATTACTGTGTCGTCCGCATACCTGATGTTATTAACCGTTTCTCCATTTATTTTGACGCCGTCTGATGTTTCATCTAGAGCTTTTCTGAAGATTTCTTCAGAGTATATGTTGAACAAGAGCGGTGATAGAATGCAACCCTGTCTCATTCCTCTTCTGACAGCAATTCCGCTGCTGAGCGAGTTACCAACTTTAATTTTTGCGGTTTGGCTCCAAAAATGAGTTATGTATGCTTTTGTAATTTAATACCTATGAAATGTACTGACAAATGAAATGGATAAACAACAAATGTCAGATAAACTGACACCGGGCTACTTGATATTAATGTATACTTATTCTTTTGGAGGTCAAAATGTTTCAACGAAAATGCAAAAATGTATTGATCGAGATTTCCATAGCGATAACCGAAATTAGGACGCGCTGTATAATTGCCTTATTTTTCCCGGTAGGCAAGTGGTTCCAAAACCGTTTCGGGTGAAGTTAACACAGATGCAGAATGTGACAGAAAAATTAATCAAAACCCGTTATCCAAAAGTTTAGAGTTAATAAAAAATAACGGATATTTCAACATTTTCTAAAGCAGCCTGTATATTTGAAAATTAAAACCTTCAACAAAAAATAACTAAGTCATTGTAAAGCCAATAAAATTCTCCACCCACAGTGAAAAGCAGGTTGCTCTACATGCTTCCATGCAAAAAATAGAGGGCTCCAAAGAAATATAAAAAAAAATCTATATCCCTATTCATTTTTGAGTAGTTTAGTTCGAAGTTGAAATGTGGCGAAGCGGCGCGATCAGTTGGATTGATATTTTCGCTTTTACAACATGTCGACGGAGGAGCGATTTGTAAATACTGTACGAGAACATAGCACTGGTTTGATGACGTTGACTATGTAATCAAATATTGAAGGCAAAATTCGTGCCTATTCCCTGAATAAGGTTGGTTGGCATCAAAATCCGTAAACACAAGAGGTTGCCTTACGCGGCATCTTTATGGTGAGAGGAATGCACAGTGGGGGCAGATGTAATACGTCACACGGCGACCCGCGCCAGAGACGGAGACGGCGACCGCCCAGAATTCAATGTTAAATGTATGTTATTTATTGTGATAACTTTGTTAGTTTACAAGCAAAAAATATGGGATTTACTCTATTACCTTCTCAAGACATAAGCGAAACTTTTATGAAGAATATTTTTTTTCATTTAGGCATTCCCTTTTTGTTCATTGAGTAGTATATTAAAAAAAACTACTTTTTAAACAAATCCGTTAGGATAACAATAATCTAGGGACAGCCCCGCAACTCTGAGCAGAGTAATATGGGTTGCCTAAATTCACTTTTCGCATGGCCCTCCGCTCGCTACGGGGGCTCAAGAAAAGGAAACTAACCAGGTGCTAACCCAAGACATACCCAAAATCAAGAAAAAAACTGTTTAGAAATATAACCTTAAACAAAATAAAAAAAACCGACGGGGTTTGAACTCGAGTCGCCGAAGTGAAGACCAACCATGCAGACCTCTAGACCACCAGAGCACATACAGACGACTGGTTGTATCGCGAAGTACATGAAAACAGTTGACGACTCAAAGTTGCGGGGCTGTACCCAGACATAAATATATTTGTATAAGATTTTATTGTGATATCTTTGTTAGTTTACAAGCAAAAAATATGGGATTTGCTCTATTACCTTGTCAAGACATAAGCGATACTTTTGTGAAAAATATTGTTTTTCATTTAGGCCTTCCCTTTTTGTTAATTGAGTGGTATATTAAAAAAACTACTTTTTGACCAAATCCGTTACGATATGTATAAGATTTTATTGGGATATCTTTGTTAGTTTACAAGCAAAAAATATGGGATTTGCTCTATTACCTTGTCAAGACATAAGCGAAACTTTTATGAAGAATATTTTTTTTCATTTAGGCCTTCCCTTTTTGTTAATTGAGTGGTATATTTAAAAAAACTACTTTTTGACCAAATCCGTTACGATATGTATAAGATTTTATTGTGATATCTTTGTTAGTTTACAACCAAAAAATATGGGATTTGCTCTATTACCTTGTCAAGACATAAGCGAAACTTTTATGAAGAATATTTTTTTCATTTAGGCCTTCCCTTTTTGTTAATTGAGTGGTATATTTAAAAAAACTACTTTTTAACCAAATCCGTTACGATATATGTATAAGGCTAGGGTGTTTAAGTTTAAGAAGTTTCACTTCAGATATGCGCACATAGTGCACAACCCTTTTTATAGTATTACGAACTGAGTTCCGTGTAGTTTTTTCTTATTTATAAAGACATTTTTACTGATTATTCATCGCTTCAGACGAGGTCAAATAGTAACTTCTTCATATACATTATATTCTAATTATTGTAGTGAATAAAACACCTTTGGTGTAGGTTACAATTTCATAATTTGGCATTCAATAAATTAATGCAAATGCGATAAGTATACTATTAGGTGTTTACGGAAACTATGATCGGATTAACCCTATCACAAAGATTACTGATCCTGATGTGCAGAATTGAGAGTCCAGAAAGATATTTTCGATCATTCAGCATTGTACAGAAAGTGATCGGGTTAATCGATATGATTGGATTTTAGATCTTGACCTCTTGACCACCCAAATAATTGAAGGGTAAATGCAATTAGCTGATTTTCTAAACCTTACTTTCGTTTTCGTTTAGATCACGTTTAGATAATCTGTGGTATTAAATATTTATTGTGGGGACGTGAAAGAATTTATTTGATTGGAAATGTTATTTCTAAAAATTGTAATAAAAAGTAAATAGTTTCATGAATAAATACCAGGAATCCACAAATTTATCCCCATATATTTTATTTTCAAAAAGTTAGACATTATCTACGTTTAAGTTTGACGAACTTTAATTATTGTTACGAAATATTGAATAAAATGATTTCAATATCCGTGTTAAAAAATAAATTGTTTAGAACAAATTAATATTTATATTAAATTAATTTTTTCTATGCTAATATATCTATTTAATAATTTTTTGTTGTTTAAAAGTACTTTGTAATTTTTTTCTCTGTTCTAACAAAACATAAATAATGTAATGGAATTTATAATACATCCTTCGAATATGTATACCTATATTGTATGTATATTAAAAATAATGTCACAGAAGTTAAGAAATTTAAAATTTAATACGTACCTATACATTATTTGTATAGTCCTAATCGAATCACATAATAGGTAAATATCAGGTAATTTAAATCGTAATTACATAATTAGGTTATGTCAATACCTTATCAATTATATTTGCTTAGTTTTTTGTTCTTAATCTCACATTTTTCAGAAATGAGTTAAATGCATTTCAGAAAGAAATAGTGCTATCTATACTAGTGTGGGAGAGAGAGAAAGAGCGACCGACATTTATACGCAGTCGCCCTGTGACGTATACTCCTGCCGATTGCGGGGTCTGAGGTGAGAGGAAGCGTAAGGCAACCTCTTGTATTTACGGATTTTGGGTTGACATCTCAATTTTTCATATTAATGATGAAATTCACCACTCGCATGTATTTGCAAATATATAATGTTTGTACTACTTCTTTTTGTCTTCTTTCTGTCTCTTTTGAAGCATAAATATTTTAGGTACGAATTTTCAAGCAGCAAAATACGTTTTCGTGCACGTAACATAAATAAAAACACCAAGACGTTTTTTTTAGAACACACAAACCGCTTCGGGTAGTATCGCGAGTTGATCGCGCAACCTAGCACCGCATCGTCACCGCTTCGCGTCGCCTCGCGTTCGCTGCAAATAGCTCACGTAGGACGTCGTGTTATACAAGATTGGGGCAGGAACGTCAAACTGGTGAGAGCAGTTTAATTACGGGGAGTGACGCCCCCGCCATTTCGAGTTGCCACAGGATGTGGCCCATCAAATCCCATCGTCCTCTCCCAGGCTGGAGAACACCGAAGTACAAAGTCTGGAGCTGATCAATGGTAGTTTGTGACAAGAGGGGCTGCATTGTATTAGCAGGCAGGAACATCAAACTGGTGAGAGCAGTTTGATTACGGGGAGTGACGCCCCCGCCATTCCGAGTTGCCACGGGATGTGGCCCATCAAATCTGATCGTCCTCCCCCAGGCTGGAGAACACCGAAGTACAAAGTCTGGAGCTGATCAATGGCAGTTTGTGACAAGAGGGGCTGCATTGTATTAGCAGGCAGGAATGTCAAACTTATGAGAGCAGTTTAATTACGAGGAGTGATGCCTCCGCCATTCCGAATGGCCACGGGATGCGGCCCATCAAATCTCATCGTCCTCCCCCAGGCTGGAGAACACCGAAGTACAAAGTAGGAATATATGGACATGATTGTGCTTCCAGGATCAAAATATTCTGGAGGTGAATTCCCCGGCCATTCGGATCTCCAGGCGCTGGGTGGCCCTGGGAGCCCTTCATTCCGCATTTCACAGACAGCAGTGATACCGGACCAATTTAGAATAGATTTCTGCAACATAAGAAGCCTAAATACAAACATAAAATCGGTACACCAACATCTACAAGCAAATAGACCACACATACTAGCCCTTACAGGAACACAAGTATGTCCTACAACAACAACAGTTGGTTACGACTTACACACCCGATTTAGACATAAGTTCGGAATATGCCATTTTGTCCGAAGCGACCTTTCATGTCATCGCGAGGAAACACTCGAACCGAACAACCTTGACGTCATGTGGCTCAAATTCACCGCCAAGGGAGTAACCAAGTTTATATGTTGTCTCTATCGCCCTCCGAGCGATAGAGCCTATCAAAGCTATTTACAACACTAGCTACTACTTTTGACTCAATACAGGTCGATCACTCCAATTCAGAAATAATCGTTCTGGGAGACTTCAATGCTCACAACACCAACTGGCTCAAACATCACAACAAGACCGACAACGAAGGTAAAGAAGCTGAAGCATTTGCCATTAGCTGCGGGCTTACTCAACTTGTAGAGGAACCAACTCGAATCTCACAGAGGGGTGAATTCGCTGCCCTCCTGGATTTTTTTCTAACCACCAATCCTGACCAGTACACAGTTACAGTTGGTCCGCCATTAGGTACTTGCGACCACAAATTTATTGCAACGGTTTATGAATTGCCACTTCTACAGAAGGATCCACCATTGCCTCGCAAAATCTGGCATTACAATTCTGCAAACTGGGACGATCTAAGGGAGTTCTACCTAGATTTTCCTTGGCTCGATGTCTGCTTTGGCAATATCGACCCGTCAGTCTGCTGCGATGAGATTACGCAAGTAATCCCCTCAGGAATGGAAGCATAAATCTCAAGTTCCATTAAGTTGCCATCAAAAGGAAAGCCCTGGTTCGAGAAGATGCGAAAGAGCTATAGGTAGGAATCAGCAAGTTTACAAGTCATG
This sequence comes from Pissodes strobi, assembly GCA_016904865.1. Classification (NCBI taxonomy): domain Eukaryota; kingdom Metazoa; phylum Arthropoda; class Insecta; order Coleoptera; family Curculionidae; genus Pissodes; species Pissodes strobi. The sequence goes on from MU185568.1 coordinate 68,885, forward strand.
GCAGCAAAATCAGACCGAAGAAAATCGCAACTATTTTGTTGAAGCGAGAAACGAAGGCAAACGTGTGATCGATGAAACTAGGGACAAACACAATCAAAGGATAAGGAATAAACTTTGCAATGCCCCAGTGGCTCCAGGAATTTATGGTCGGTAGCAAAGGCAGTAAGTAGTAGCTTTACAAAAACGTCTCTCCCACCTTTGACAGACGAACGTGGCATCACGGCGGCTACAGCCAAGGAAAAAAGCAAACATGCTCGCCAAAATGTTTTCATCGCACACTACCTTAGACGTCCCCCAAGGCAAGGCTCTCCCCAGCATATCGAACATCAACACTACCATGGCAGAAGTCAATACCTGCCATCGTGTTAAAGAACTGCGCCAACGAACTAACACCCGTTTCTTCCAGGCTTTTTTCTCTGTCTTACGGAAAAGGAATTTACCCATCTTCTTGGAAAGTCGCTCGAGTGCAACCTGTTCCAAAAAAGGCAAGAAAACAACGCCCTCAAACTATCGCCCAATTGCCTTACTTCTGAAAATCTCCAAAGTCATGGAACGTGTAGTCAATCAACAACTACTCAAGTACCTCGTGAACAACAGAATAATCAGCGATAATCTATACGACTTGCGCAAAGAGAGAACTACGGACAGTCTCGAGCGATTGCGTTGGATATTTCGAAGGCATTCTACAGAGTTTGGCATGACGGACTGCTCAACAAACTGCCGTCCTTCGGACTGCCAGCCTCACTTTGCAGCTGGCTTGCCAGTTTCCTTAGGAACCGATCTCTGCATGTTGCAGTTGATGGACACATCTCAGACACATTCACCATTAACGCGGGCGTGCCTCAGAGCCCAATACTTTCACCAACTCTGTTTCTCATCTATATCAATGACCTGCTGACCGAAACGAATAATCCTGTTTACAGTTTTGCAGATGACAGTGCCCTTGTCTCCCAATTTAGATCAGAAAAACCTTTACCAGCGACTGAGACTTATCACCACAGACAGGAGCAGATTACAGGACTTAGTCAAGACCTGGAGAAAGTTCAAACTTGGGGCGACAGAAGCTTGGTCCAGTTCAATGCAGCAAAGACCCAAGCAGCCACGTTTACCAAGAGGGCCAATACGGCGGGCCCTGGCATTATTATGGCTGGATCGACCATTCCTTTATCCTCGTCAATCGGACTGCTGGGTGTCTCGGTCAACAGCAATATGTCCTGGCATGACCACGTTGCTAACATCGCAAAATTAGCCTCCCAGAAGCTTGGTGCGCTATTTCGCAACAAAAACTGTATACACCGCAGCAGTTGCTCTTGCTCTACAAAGCGCAAATAAGACCGTGCTTAGAATATTGCTCACACATCTGGGGTGCCAAAGCACATCCTAAAGTTGCTGGATTCCATTCAGAAGAGAGCTGTGCGTCTTGTCGGCGACCCGGAGTTGACCCGGAATCTGGATAGTCTGGAACACCGCAGATATGTGGCCGAGATGTCCCTGTTTTACAGATACTTTCACGGCAGATGTTTCCAGGATTTGGCCCGCCTCATTCCTGGCAACGCCTATCAGACAGTCGCGACATACTACAAGAGCGCACCAGTCCGGCGTACAACTGGAAACACCTAGAACATCGCTTTACAAGAACTCCTTTGTCTGGCGCACTACATCACTGTGAAACTCACTCCCAGGACATCTGTTTCCCCCTAATTACAACCTACAGCTATTCAAGAACCGTGTCAATCAACATCTTCGCACACACCTCTCGTCGAGCCATAGAATCTCCCTGTAGTGTGTGTGTCACTACCATACAAAAAAAACTCTATTGGAACAAACAGGTATGTGATTTCTTTATTATGGATGAAATTCTGAAGCGTTGTGTCAAAAACATATACAATTTGTATAAAAATAGGTCACCGAGAATGTTAATTTTAAAGTTAAATTCAGTGGCAGTTGCTTATGCCAGTGGAGCAATAACTTTTTGCTATACATCGCCCCCCATTAGAAAAATTGTTTTACACAAGTATATAAATATAACTATTAATTAATTAATAAAATTAAAAACTATAAAGCTAAGAATATCAATGGACGTCTAAACAATAAATTTGCAATTTTAATGCGTTTCATAAAACTATCAGGTGACCTGAACACTGAAGACTTATATTTTTCCTACTCCATATACCGGCATCATAACAAGTGTCAATACACTTACGGCAATACGCACGTGGCATTCAAAAGTCATTATTCTTATATCATTAAACAAATTAAGCATTGTATCAGTTTAAATTACAAATTAAAATATTTGGGAGTTAATACTGAAGAACGTTCTAAAAACTAAATGATGATTTTACATCATTTATCAACAATTGGCATCGCCCCATTAGAAAAATTGTTTTACACAATTATATAAATAAAACAAATTAAAAACTATAAAGCCATGAATACCAATGGGCGTATAAATAATAAATTTGCAATTTTAATGCGTTTAATAAAACTATCAGGTGACCTGAAAACTGAAGACTTATATTTTCCTTACTCCATATACCGACATCATAACAGGTTAGTGATAAGAAGTTTCGTCCACAATACAATATGTTTAGGTTGAAGGAAATCTCAGCTTACTTGGACAATATTTATTAAATATCTAAATCAAAACGCCAACGTTTCGACACTGATCAGTGTCATCCTCAGGGCTAAAAACCAAAGGACGATCATTAGAACACATATATAAACGTAAACTACCATACAACTAGAATTAAAAATAATTATCTGGATAAAGTTGAAAAATTTACAAACAATTATGCAATTACACTGACAGGGAGTTGAACAATCTGAAGTATTATAAAATTTTACAAAAACTAACTGAACGAAGTAAATGGGACGTAAGAACACACAAACAGAGAAAACTAAATAAAACGTACCTAGATTACTACGAGTCACAATTAAGACGAGCGGTCATTAAGAATGAATCTCATGCCGTCACAATGCTGTTTCGGTACTTACTAAATCGCAGTGTCGTACATTAGGAGTACAGATCTAAATTGTATCCCCACCCATTCACCAAAATCCCACTATCCAGTATATTGAAAATTACTAATTATGTTATGGTAAATGATGTTAAGATTTTGTGTATCTGTATTTAAGTTCACATTGTATTTAGTATTG
>MU185568.1:97040-109665 GCA_016904865.1 Pissodes strobi
GTACATCAAGCTTTCACACCAAACTACAATTCACATACGATATTACGAAAAATGGCAAAATATATTTTCTAGATCTACTAACAATAATAAAAAAGTAAGAAAAACAACAACCCCATAACCAAATAGTATACAAAAACACATAGTCAAGTCTAAAATTGTAATTCCCACTATCCCACCAACCAACAATTAGTGCACTAATTGATCTAACTGACAGCGCCACATCCTTAACCTTCGCTGAACATCTAACAGAAGAAGCACTTGAAGTTAATGAAACGTTAATATCCACACAATTTTAAATTATTAAATTATAAAATAAAGGTCTTAATAACAAGAAACGCTCTAAGAATAACATAAAATTAAAATATTTTTGTATAATAGTAAAGAAAGACATCAAAATTTAGAGTCCGTATTTAGCTCCCCAAAAAGTAAAGTCCACAAAAATAAATCTATTTTATTTATAGCTAACAGAATATCTAGAAAACAGATAAAATTAATGACAAATACACTATATATAACACGAGACAACAAAATCCTAAATTTAACTTTATCGGTACGAAAATTCTAAATATAGGCACACAGTACCACAAATTTTCATAAGGATGATCCACATAAAACAAAACAAAACTTAAAACTTAAGTCAAACTTACAAAATTAAATCTTTTAATATATTACCTCTTACCTTTAATATATTACCATACTCCACAGAAAGAAGTAACAAAAAAGTAAACAAGCAATCATATACTTAAATAGAGAGAGGATAGGTAAGATTCAAATTCAAAAACTATGACTTAATAATAATATATATTTTTGTTAATATGCTGAGCGAGTACTAACAGTCTCAGTTTAACCCTGATATTGTGACTTCTATAATGGTTCTCTATAGATCCATGTTTTTATTTGATATTACTTCATGAACCAGGAACTGATTCTGCATGTACCCCTGCGTGTATCCCTGCGTGTTCATAATGAAGTTACTACGTACTAATTTTTAACGGATTGTTTTATCATCTCTCTAATAAAATTACGAGTCCATTTATTTATTTATATAATGATATTGTCGGTGAACTAGCCAAGGCATAGCAATTCCACTTCCGTCGGAAGTCAGGTGAACCAGTCAGACCCCCATTGTTAAATTATTATTATTTGTTTCCTAAAGTATTTGCTAAAGATCGAAGAAACACTATATCACTGGATTACGTAAGAACACATTTGTTTCTTATAACTAAATTTCTCGGGTACCATAAGGTTAAGGACAGTTAAGACAAGGTATTGAATATTAATAAAGTTTCTCAAAATAAAGAGCTTACTAAATAAAAGTATATAAATAAAATCAAATTTTTATTACTGCCGTTTATAAAGAAGAAATATAATATTTTATATAAGCTGTATATCTCATGAACTTCAGCGAGTTGATGGTAACAGATAATTTTATTATGTCACTCACGAAAAAAAATTTTGAGATGATAAAGTGCATGCGGGGAAAAAAAGCCTTAACAAGAACAAATAAGCGAATTTGCACAGGGAAGTCAAGTTTCAAATATATTAATGCCATAGTATGTTATTTTATAATAAATATGAAATTATGCATCATTCGTACAATGACGAAGCACGTAAACGGAACCCCAGAATATCTGGTAGTTTCAAACTGAATGGACAAGTGCAAGTCACAGACTTTTATTAAAAAAGACCTTACATTACTTTTGTCATTTCCAGCCTCTTCTATGTGGTGTAGTGTAGTGTAGTGATAAGAAATGAAAAAATAGATTACCTAAGAGAGGATCGATATATTTAAACAGTTCCCCAATTTAGCGTTGACTACAACTAATACGAGTTGTTTACCTGTCTCCTATATGAATACATTGCACACGTCTACTGACTCTTCAATCAGTTATACCTGTTAGTTTATACAATTCATCTACCAGATAGCATTATAATGTTGTTAAAAGAATTAGGCAAAATACTCGATTATTTGATTATTTAAAATTTTTCCTTTTCAAATTAAATCGTCGAATTTTCGACTAAACTAACCCAAACAAACAAAAATCGGTTATCCAAAACAGAATTGATCAGTTCATGAGTTCAACCGGCCGATAGTAAATAAACAATATTTTCAACTGGATGCAGAATATTTTTTTAGCGGACCATAGCTTTTTGCGTGTCACATCTTAGTCCCATGTTAGACCCTCTTCTATTAGACTTATGGAGTCTTAAGATTATGTTAGTTTGACCAAAAAAGCTCCATAGAAAATGCAAAATTCGTTATTAATTCTATTCGCCTAGTAGTCCATCCTTTCAAAATAACCATACGTTAAGAGCCCCTGAGCTTTTGGGGCTTTATAGAATTTGTACTTTCTTGTCTTAGTACCTTTCTTATAGCAACTACACCGAGATGGGGTAAACTAGCTCGCGTCCGTGGCAGAAAGCCACACGTGCACCCCGGGTAACGCTAAATGAGCTAGAGCGAACTTCGGCAGTCAGACAATATCTCCGGATCTCCTGGCCACTATACATGGATTCGACTTCAAAGTCTTCCAACCACGGTCCTTCTCAGGACCAAAAGACTCGGAGAAATAATCCGAATTTGCCAAATAAACGCCGAAGGACTTAGCAGAGCTAAAAGTGAGTACATTTCAAAGCTCTTGCTAGACCAAAACATTGACATGGCCATTATCCAAGAAACCCACATTGAGAATGAAGACCAACAGCGCCGAAGAGGCAAAATCCAAGGTTTCGACTTGCTTGGAGCTACCTATCACCGTTCCTATGGCAATGCAACCTACATCCGGAAAGACATCGAAAACGCTATACTGATAAGTTCCAGTGTAAATTCAAATGTCCACCAAGTAATAACAAAAATAGCTGACATCACGGTGGCCAACATTTACAAGCCACCACAGATACTTTGGCCTGATAGTGTGCTAGATGTCTATCCACATCCTGCAATATACGCAGGCGACTTTAACAGCCATCACACTAATTGGAAATATCGAATCACTGATGAGAACGGTGAGCGCCTTGCGTACTGGGCGGACTCACACGACCTTCACCTAATCTTCGATGCCAAGGAACGAAATACGTTCAGGTCAGCTGCGTGGAATACCGAAACCAACCCGGACATATGCTTTGTCTCAGAAAATGCCCGAAAACGGCCGGTTCCAATCTCGAGGAAAGTCCTGGAAGACTTCCCACACAGCCAGCACCGTCCGGTGGTTCTCGAGATTGGAAATCCCGATAATTCACTCGGTACCCAGGCCAAGGTGGAACCTTGGGAAGGCCCAGTGGGATAAATTTGCTGCCCAGCTGGATAAAGTCGTCAGATGGATCCCTCCAGCGAGCAGTAATTATAACAGATTCGCAAAAGCCATAATAACAACGGCGAAAAAGTATATACCCCGAAGCTTCCGCAGGGAATATGTGCCGGGATAGAACGCTGAGACGGAGCAACTTTACCAGGAATTCCAGAACAGTGGATACTCTGAGATAGCTGATGAGCTCCTTAACCGCCTGGACACAGAACGCCTTAAAAAATGGGAAGAAACGACAAGCAGCATGGACTTTAAGAGATCTAGCCGGAAGTCCTGGAGCCTTTTGAAGAAGCTGGGCAGATCTAACTCACCCACCCACCCGCGAACCACCGGAAGTATCAAAACACATATATTAAGAAACAACTGACACTCCGCCGCCATACAACAGCAGCCCACCCTGAATACTCCAGACCATTCACTATGGAAGAAGTGAATAAGGCACTGGAAGACACAAAATCTGGCAGAGCACCCGGATTCGACGGAATTCACCCTGAATTTCTTAAAAACTATGGAAAGCACACTAGAATGTGGTTGAGTAAATTTTATTCTGACATCCTGCTGACAGGTCACGTCCCAATGGAACTTAAGAAATCCAAAGTAATCGCAATCTTAAAACCAAACAAACCCAAGAACCTGTCTGAAAGCTTTCGCCCGATAGCCTTATTGACTTCATGCTACAAGCTCATGGAAAGGAAGCTACTAAACCGACTGGTACCAACGATAATGGAGCATATTCCTATTGAACAGGCCGGGTTCAGGCTCTATCGTAGCTGTGCCGACCAGATGCTCAGCTTAACAACACACATTGAAGCAGGGTTTCAAAAACAGCTGAAAACAACTGTGGTGTTCGTCGACTTGACTGCAGCATATGACACGGTCTGGAGGGAGGGACTCCTCTACAAGTTTCTCAACGTGGTACCGTGCAGCCGAATAGCATCCCTGTTGAACAACATGCTCTGTGATAGGCCTTTCCAAATAATAACAGGAGGGAGCAAGAGCAAAATGAGACATCTCAATAATGGACTGCCTCAAGGCTCGGTGCTCGCACCTGCCTTGTTTAATATAGATATTTCCGACATGCCACACACAACGTCAAGAAAGTTCGGATATGCTGATGACCTGGCTCTTGCATAGCGGAGTAAAACCATGGAGGAGGCCAGTAACATGCTGTCGGAAGATCTGGCCACGCTGGGGGGATATTTCGCCGACTGGAAACTAATCCCTAATATGAATAAAACTGAAGTGATGTGCTTCCACCTAAATAATAAACAAGCACGACTAGAGCCCCAAGTGTACTTCAACAATAACCTACTACGCTACAATCCTTACCCAAAATATCTAGGGATAGCCTTGTCTACTCTGTGGCTGAATATTGTGCCCCAGTTTGGCTAAACAGCTGCCATGTGACGACTATCGACACCAAACTCAATGAGACAATGAGAACGATTAGCGGCTGTTTGAAGAGCGCACCTTTGCCTTGGATCCCGGTTCTGTGCAATATTGCACCTCCTACCATCCGCATACAAGAGGGCTTAGTTAGGGAATATAATAAAATAATATTGAATCCCCTACTCCCAGTGCACAGTGACCTTCTTGATGCCGGCTTGCAGAGACTGAAATCTAGATCTCCCCCACTACTGCTAGCAGAACAACTCGTGGGAGAGAATTTCAATTTGACCGATAAATGGAAAGAAAACTGGGAAGCCTCGAAGCCGGCCCAAGCAGGTCATGTAACCGATCCTACAGTATCCCTACCAGGAATGGAGCTGCCTCGCCTTAAGTGGAAAACACTTAACAGGATAAGAACGTCCCACGGCATTTGCCGTGACTCGTTCTATAAATGGGGACTCACTGAAACACCGACTTGTGACTACGGAGAACCTCGCCAGACTGTTCATTACATTGCAACTGAGTGCCCCCTCACAGCATATGGAGGAGTGGAAAGCGACTTATTTGAGGCCACCGACTCTGTGCTGGACTGGATCAATGGCCTCGATTTTAAAATCTAATTTTTAATTGTGCTGTACATAAAATTTTATTTTGGTGTCTGTACTATTGTATCCTCTGTTATATTATGTGAATGTGTATTTGTGACATTTTTCTCAAGAACTAAATCCATGTAAGCCATACGCTAAATAATAAAAAATAAATACACCGAGATCTTGTCAATTTTTTAGCAAGCTGAATAAGATTAACCGATGGATTCTCCTTAACCAGTCATAGGTCCATTTTAAAGTTACTAAAGAGGTATTTCCTTTTCACATTGCACGATACAACCTGTCGTTAAAGATTTTTTATGCAATCATAATACTGTCATCTTCCTAGGTACTTGACGATTTGAATAAGCTGCTACAAAGTTATTAGCAATTTCTTGCTAAGACCTAAGACATTTCGCTTGTACAGTCTGAGATCATTTAATTTTTGTAAACACAAAATTGTAACATTTTAAACTTCAGAAAATGGCATGGTGTCATCGTTAACTAGTGTGCGAAATTTCTAATTTTCAAAAATTAAATGCAATTTGTACAGCTTTTTTGACAAAATCGACAAATTAGCATAATCTCAAGACTCCAAAAAAATTACCTGGATTAATTTTTAGTTTCACAATTCTAGCATGGGATTAAAAAATTAACATATAAAATCCGCCTTTTGCACTGTATATTATATACGGGGTGTCAATTTGAAAACTTTCCACCCTTAATATCTTTCTTGCAGTTAAAAATATGAAAAATCGGAAAGACACGTCCATTTTATTTGTAAGGGGGACACTTTAAATTAATATTTTTAGCCTTCTTGTTTCAGCCTCCTAGGAGGGGTAGATGTCACCCTTAGATTCCTAAATGGGAATGGGGGTCAAGTGGCACATCGTTCAATTTTCTTTTCAGTGGTATCCTACTTTGTTGCTTTTTGTCCAGAGGTTTCCGAATAATCGCGTTTCAAAGTTGCAGAAATAATTAAACTTGTCTGCATTGAGATTTTGGTTTTCAGGTTAGTGTTTACACAAAAATTATTGGATTGAGTCTCCTTGTAGTACAAATGATTAGAAGAGTAGGTTAGACCGTTAAAATTGTTGAATAACAGGAAGAAATTCTAGTTTAAACAATTGATTGAAGAGAAATTTCTATAATAAAACACAGGGGATCTACTTTCGCACTATCTTATAAGTTGTTCAAAATGTTGTCCATTTTCCTGTAAACAATAATAAAGTCTGTTTTCGAACTACTCCCTAACATTTCGGAAAACTTCACCGGGAATTGACCGGCATTCTGCTGCAATTCGCCTTTTACAAATTCTGGCATTTTGGTTCTCAAAAATTATTGTTTTAAATATTCTTGACTATTGAGCTTATTTTCAGAAGTATTGACCAAATACGTATGTATACATATCGAGTGTATGTATATACGGGGGGTGAATTTGGACACTTCCCACTCTTAATATCTTTTGCAGTTAAAAATATGAAAAATCGGAAAGACACGTCAATTTTATTTGTAAGGGGGACACTTTAAATGGATATTTTTAGTCTTCTTGTTTCAATCCCCTAGGAGGGGTAGATGTCACCCTTAGAATCTTAAATGGGAATGGGGTTAAGTGGCACATCGTTTTAAAGGGCGTTCAATTCTCTTTTCAGTGCTTTGTTGCTTTTTGTCCAGAGGTTTCCGAATAATCGCGTTTCAAAGTTGCAGAAACAATTAAACTTGCCTGCATTGAGATTTTGGTTTTCAGGTTGGTGTTTACACAAAACAAATTGCATTTTGGGGGGGGAGGGGGGTGGCGAAATACTAATAAACACAGAACATCACAAACATTAAAGTTTTTTTTTCTCAAATTCTAATAAGTGGCAACTTCCGGGGGGGGGGGGGGTGTGGCATGGCCCTTCCCTGCCTCCCCCTCGCTACGCCCATGGGTGGCACCGTTTCAAACTTGATTTGGGGATTGGCAAAGTAACCTCGAAAAGTTTACATCAAAAAGTAATCTAATAAAATTTCGATGGTACTACGAGTACCTAGTTAATTTGCGTTCATTCGATGTCTTATCACTGAAATTCCATAAAAAGCCTTGCTATTCTATCAACAAATTCTAAAAATACGTTGTTTTTTTAACAAAAACAGCAAATTAAAAAGATGTAGCCAAAACATAAATATTATTGTTAATTCGCTTTTGCTTGTTGGGCTGTTCAGTAATAACTTTTATTAAGTGCATAAACTGTGAGAATGTTTATTCTCTTCAAGAAAGATGAAATTATTTTCATTTATGGAGAGGTTGGAAAGTGCGCTTGAAGGACGGCTTTGGTTTTCAATGAAAGAAATAGAAATCGTGAAGTAAGTCACAGATATGTGCTGGATTTGGTGGCAAAGTTCTCCGAAACTGGTTCGGTGAGTAATAGAAAAAGAAATAACCTACGAGTGATGAATGAAGGAGCTCAAATTGAGGTTTTGGGATTATTTGCTGCAGAGCCCACCAACTCCTTGCGGACAATAGCAGAACAGACAGGAATATCACACGCGACTGTAAGAAAAGCACTGAAAATGCATAAACTCCATCTATACAAAATGCAGATACTTCAAGAACTCTATGACGATGATTTTGTCATGAGTCGTCAAGTCAACTCCATCCCTAATATTCTGCCGAATATCTGTTTCAGCGATGAATGTTCATTTTTTCTAAATGGAAATGGTTAAGAAACATAATTGTCGATATTGGAGTGACGAAAACCCGCATATTTTTCGAGAAGAACATAGACAATATCCTCAAAAAGTTAATGTTTGAGCTGGTATTCTTGGAAATGCCATTATTGGTCCTTTATTTATTGAAGGAAACTTGACAGGTGACCTGTACCTTAATATGCTTGAAGAAACTATTGATCCTCTTATCACCCATGAGCTAAAAACTCAAATTGATGCAGAGGGTAATTCAGTTTTACAGGAGGATTTGTTAACATTCCAGCAGGACGGTGCTCCACCTCATTATTTTCTACCGGTCCGACAGTGGTTAAACGAGAGATTCCCAGATAGATGGATTGGCAGAAGGGGACCAATTGAATGGCCTCCAAGATTACCGGATTTAACACCCTTAGACTTCTTTCTTTGGGAAAATCTTAAATACATTGTTTATAAAACACAGCCTGCTGATATTGATAATTAGCTTATTTATTTCAATAAACTTTCAATAGATATGTGTATGCAACTAAAACATATTTTTCTATGTGAAAACCCTAATGATTGTTGGAATATCTATTATCAAACATAGATATTTTTTGTAATACTTTTTTCATATAACCTATTCATCTCATTTAGAGGTATTTTTTGATTTTTCATAGCGAATCACTTAAATGTTGCATAGTGCACGAAGATTTCCCAAAATGCTTTTATTATTATAAGTGGTTTTGAAATTCGTCATTGCGAAAGATATCTAAAAATTTATTTAAAATAAATATTTTCTCTTAAGTATATTTTTAATGCCAAAGAGGGAAAATCAATGAAAAATTACAGTGTGCGCTTAGGACCACACGACAGAAGTGAAAAATTCAACAAAGTGAATTCGCGAAGTTAAAATTCAAGAAGCGCACCCTGTATAAAAGGTATAATTATTTCTAAAGTGGCATCTTGTATGATTTTTTACGTAGATCCTCGTCAGAAAATCGATTTTTATATTAAAAAAAATCAAGAAAAAAACCTTAATTTTTTGACCTACAAATCGTTGTTTTTATATTTTCCCTCAAAAGTCCACTTTCCCAACAGAAAAGCACTTAGAGAGTTTTTCTCCTCTAAATTCGCTATAGAACTGTGGTTTCGGTTTTTCCGATACTCGCAAATTTTTCGGCGCTAGAACGAGCCAAAGTGACTCATTTTTCAAAAACATATACACGCCCCAAAAAATATTCGCCATTTTCCGTTTCCCGTCAATTTCAATACGGCTTGAAAGACCCTCAAATTGAACGTGTCCAGAAAATTCCATCAAAACTAACTAATTTTTTCGACAGTTATCGTATATCAAAGCAGAATTTTCAAAAATCGCCAATGTGACGTAATAACTCGGAAACGGAAAATCGGATCGCCAAACACAACGACCGCCGCGTCGCTGCCTTCAAGTGTTGCCTAAAAAGTGCCAAATCCCAAATTTCCATCAGCAATCGTTGTGGAGAAAAAATTATTAACGTAAACATGGCCGAGCGTGACGCATTACATGACGACTCAGTTTCATTTCCTACCCAGAAGAAGTTTTCACTTAAAAAAACCTGAGAATCGAAATTACCACTCTCACTTTAATCTTTCTATACATAAAACACAGCGAGAAACTGAACTCAATACTGCAGCCTTTAACATGTCAACTAAATTTCAGACAAACACATCATTGTCACTTAATATTCCGAAAAAAATATCTAACCTAACCAATCTCCTCGGAATAGGAGGGAAAACACACAAGGACGAACCAAGCTAAGAAAATGGACAACGATATGCGGTACATGGAATGTACAGGGTCTCTCCAATAAAATAGACGAAGTTGCCAACGAATTGAAACATTTCCAAGTAGACATCGCAGTTTTAACAGAGACGAAAAAGAAAGGAAAGGGATCGGAAAATTGGGGGAGTTACGCCCACTTCTACAGCGGAGTAGCCAAGGAAAGCAGAGCTAAACAATTAGTATCGATAATAATCCACAGGAGAATGAGAAAGTATATATCCACATGGGAACCGATTAATGAAAGGATGATAAAGATGAATCTAAAAATATTAGGATATAATGTGACTATACTGGGAATATACGCCATTAATGATGACGAACTAGTCCACAATAAAGACTCATTTTATGAAAAACTAAAGGAGGAAATAGGAAAAATAGGAACATCAAGAGAAATAATACTTCTAGGAGACTGAACGGCAGAACAGGAAGAAAACAAAAGGACCTGGTAGTGAGAAAGTATGGAGAAGAAGTCGTCAACGATAATGGAAGACGGTTAATAGAAATATGCGAACAAAATCAGTTGACCATTCTTAATGGGCATTTTCAACACCGCGAGATCCATAAATACACATGGACACAGCCAACAAGGAGTCTAAAAAGCGTTATTGACTACATAATAATTAAACAAAAATCCAGACTGAAGTTCCTAGATGTAAGAGTACAGAGAGGTGCCTCATGTGGAAGCGACCACTACCTTTTAAAAGGAAAAATAGTGTCACCAATAAGAACTAAAGAAGAACCTGACATTACCAAAAAAGGATGAAATAACAAACGAAGAAACCCCAAAGAGATTTAAAGTCATCAGCCTCGAACATGAAAGTACAAAAATACTATACCACTCTAGACTTGACAGCAAAATCCAGAATACAGAATTCACAAACATAGAAGAAGAATACGAATATATAAAGAGGGGCATACACTCAGCGGCAGAGGAAGCATTGGGTTATGACGAAAAACGAGGAAAACAGAAAAAACCATACTGGTGGGACGAAGAAATTGAATACGAAATAGAAGAAAAAAGGAAAAGGTACCACATATACTTAAGTTCGAAAACTATGGAAGAACAAGATAAAGTACAAAGAATCACAAAGGAGAGTACGGAAGAAAATATGTGAAAAGATGAACAATCAATGGGAAAGGACGTGTTCAAGACTCAATACATATATTGGAGGAAGGAAGAGTACAGAAAGTTGGAGGCTCCTCAAAAGTATGAGAGGAGGACGAACGAAGGACATAATCTCACCTATAACACCTCAAAAATGGAACAGATACTTTGAGGATATGTTGACAGAAGACCGACCTCAATTTAAAGACATTCAAAACGAAAACCAGGGCATATTTATACAAGGATCCCCAATTAGAATAACTGTGGCAGAGGTTAGAGAAGTCAGTAAAAACTTAAAAAACGGAAGAGCCCCAGGTAATATTACTAACGAAATTTTAAAATACGGCACAGATAAACTATACGGGCTATTAAGAAATCTATTCCAAAGGTGCCTCAACAGGCACGAAGTACCCATAGAATGGAAGACATCACATCTATCGACGATATACAAAAAAGGCGACAAGACTAACTGCGATAACTATCGGGGAATAGCCGTTACAAGCGCTATAAGCAGAGTTTATGGGAAAATCTTAAAGAACAGGATAGAAAAAGAATATGCCGATATGGAGGCAGAAGAACAAGCAGGCTTCAGAGCAGGAAAATCCACAGTCGACCACCTGTTTACGCTAACCCAAATTTTAGAAAAGAAAGCAGCACGAAATCAAGAAGTACATCTCCTATACGTGGATCTGAAAAAGGCCTACGACAGTATACCTTTAGTAAAACTTTGGGAGGCTCTTCAACATAGCAACATTAACACGAAAATAATAAAAGCTGTGAAGTCTTTATACGCGGGCTCCACATCCAGAGTCAAAACCAACGAAGGATTAACAGCTGGATTCACAATAACCAAGGGTCTTAAACAGGGTTGCTGTATATCTCCGACACTATTCAAAATATACTTGGAACACGCACTAAGGACATGGAAACGGAAATGCAGTAGCATGGGAATGCCAGTAGATGACGACACGACAGTATATACCCTCTCTTTCGCGGATGACCAAGTGGTTATTGCACAAGATGTAGATGACATGGAATATATGAGCCGAAAGCTCATCGAGGAGTATGGAAAATGGGGTCTGGATGTCAACATTACAAAAACGGAGTATATGTGCATAGGAGGACAGCAAGAAGACCTACATATAGCAACGGGACAGATCATCAAACACTGCAATATATACAAATACCTAGGAATGAAAATATCTAAGGAAGGGACACTAGACGAGGCAATATCGGACAGAAACGTACAGGGAAGAAGAGCTACTTTCATGCTGAACTGTATTCTATGGGACAAAACTATTACAAAAGAAAATAAAAATGGATTTACAACTCTATCGTAAAAAGCATAATAACATATAGCTCGGAGGTATGGCCGATAAAAGAAAAAACAAAAGGAAAACTAAAAGCCACAGAAATGGACTTCTGGAGAAGAGCGGCAGGAAAATCCAGGAGAGATAGAATCCCAAATTAAACCATTAGACAAGAAATGGGAATACAACACGACATTATTGATGACATTATAACTAAACAGCTAATATGGTATGGGCACGTCCAAAGAATGCCAGAACACAGAATCCCAAAGAAAGTACTAAACTGGAACCCCCAAGGAAACCGAAAACGAGGAAGACCACGCAGAAGCTGGAGAGACGGAGTAGACAAGGAAATTCGAGAGACGGATCTGGAAGAAGGATTGTGGATGAACAGAGAGGATTGGCGATTAGGAATCGGAAGACGTAAAACGTTATAACCCGAT
>MU185569.1:0-30570 GCA_016904865.1 Pissodes strobi
GCAGGTACCAACGCAATAGGTCTATAGTTATTGACATCCCCGAGAGCCCCCTTTTTATGAACTGGAATAATTTTGGATACTTTGAAAAAACTTGGAAACACCCCCTCTGTAATACAAGAGTTTATCAGGTAAGTAAGTGGTATGATTAAGGGATCTTTCAATTTGTTAAGGAGAATTGTATTGTAGCCAAAAATGTCTCTACTACGTTTTGATTTTAAACTATTTAATGCATCTCTTACTTCTATAATGGTGACCTGCCTAAAAGAAAAGCTTGTAACAGGAATTTGTAAATGTAATAATTGTAAATAGTTTACTGGATCAATGGTTGCATTTGGAATATTTAATAAGATGGTTTCAGCTATATTGGCAAAGAAATGATTGAAGTCTTCTGATGAAATGTTGGTTGGAGCCTCTTTTTTTTTACTTACATTTCGATACTGGTTAGTCACCTGCCATGCTGCCCTTATTGGATTGTCGGAGTTTTGAATAAAATATGAATTTGCATTTCTTTTAGCATTATTTATTGAAGTCCTGTAATCTTTTTTAAATTTATTTTTTAATGCCCCTACTTCCTGTATTCCTGAAATATGATACAGATCATTTAAGAAATTTAATATCTCCCTCATGTTGGACAACCTGGGGTTAAACCATTGAATCGAGTTTGAGTTGTTTGACATGGCTTTAAGTTGTTTTAACGGAAAACATACATTATAAAAATGTGTGAGGTTATTCATAAAAATCTTACTCTTTTGCTCTGCATCGAGGTCTAAGGCTAGGAAAGACCAATCTGCATTGCTCAGATGTTGATATAGGTTATTTATACCTACCTGGGTTATGGGACGATGCAAGGTAGGTGTTTTTGGACTGTCATGATAATTTTTTGTACAAATTCTATATTTATTTCCACCCCTTTGTGGTCTGATGTTGCAACCTGAAGAACGGATGTGTTAAAATTTAAAATATTATTAAAGTTTATAAAAATGTTGTCCAAACATGCTTCGTACCTTGTGTTTTCAAAGATTTGTTGGGTATACCCATAGCTACTTAAAAGATCAATAACATTTTGATTCCTAGCACTATTTACATTAAAATCACCAACAATTACAACATGATAGAACTTACTTGATAAAGTTTCCAAGGACTGATTTAAAAGTGCCAGAAATAAATTAAAATCACCACCCGGAGGAGGATAGACAGTTAAAACAATAAGATTTAAAGATCGTAACTCTACTGCAGCTACTTTACAAGACATCATAAAATGGTTTACTATGATATCCTTTCCGCACAAATTGGGACACATAGCTTCTTCCCTCTTTTCCAGAGGGATCTCCAATCTAAATGAGCTCTTAAACCGGTCTTTTGTTGTTTTCATTTTGTGGACTTTGCAAGTTATTCCGAGATTTTCTTCTACGTATTTCTGGACGGCCTCTATGGTAACACTTGCGTCAAAACCGGATATGAAGAGGAAGGAAACCCTCCTCGCCTCATCCAGACGGAAATTCGCGTTTGAACCCTGTATAGGTTGGAGTCTGTCTTGTTTGAGAAATTTTTGCCTTTCATTTCTTCGTGAAACCGGCACCCATTCGTTTTTCTCGTGATTTTTCAGTGGCTCCTCTTTGTTGTTATTAATTTGATTGTCTTGTGCTTCTGGGGAAATTTTTGCCCGGCGAAGGTTGGTAGCATTGTTTGACGTTGACGCTGCTGATGCTCTGTTGCCGGATTGATTCGGTCGTTTTCCGTTTCTCGAATTGGCGGTGACACGAGAGAACAGAATTTATGCTTGTTGCTGCACGTCAGCGGCCGTCGCGCTGTTTGTTACGGGAGTGGCATTTGTTAGTGGTGGGAACTGTATGGTAGACACTGCTGGTGGCGGCGGGATCTTAGGCACTACCATGTTTACTTTATTTATGTTGTTGACGTCTAATGATTGTGCAATGTTTTCTATGCTTTTCAGGAGGTTAACTTGCATAGTATCCATTTTCATTGTAATTTGATCAAAATATAAATGAGTTTCCTTGATCTTCTAGCCTTGCCACCTTGGCTTTTAGGGTTTTAATTTCGATGTCTTTGGTGGAGAGCAGCTCGGCTGCTTTTTTGTGTGCGTCCTCCTCTTCCGCATTACAGGTTGGACATTGGATTAGGTTTCTACTTCCACTAAGGACCTTAAGGCCCGTTTGTCGCAATGAGCATGACTGGTGATAAATACTTTCGCATTTCACACACTTTACACCCACTTTTTCCACTTTTTTCTTGCAATATTTGCACTTTTCCGCCTCTAACTCTGCCGAAGCATCATCATTCGGCGCTATCTTGCTGATGACACAGCACTAGTTTACACAGGTACCGATTCTAAACAAATAAATGATGAGATCAACAAAGACCTTAAAGTCTATCTCGGCAGTATAGTATAAAAAATTTGCTTTTAACGAAGCCACCATAGAATAATAGGTGTAAGGAAATTAACCCATAGTCGTTAAAATTACAGGCTAAAAATAAAAACTAATTATAGACCAATAGTCACCAACCTTTTCAATGTGTTCAGCTACTTTGATAATAAGTTTGGAAGAAACAGTGAGCCAACCTACATGAATTAACGCATAGTTATATTCGACATAGTAGGTTATGACGTAGGGATCACGTAGAACAGTATGTAGTAAATATGTGGGGCATGAAAGGGAAAGACAGCCAAACCTGCGAAGTAACCAGACGAATAGAGCTTGCATTAGCAGCCTTTGGAAAACTCAGTCATATCCTCAGGTCAAGCATACCGATCTGCCTGAAGAGAAAGGTATTCGATCAGTGCGTCCTCAGTATTCTTACCTATGGAGCAGAAACTCTGACACTCATAAGA
Source organism: Pissodes strobi (assembly GCA_016904865.1). Taxonomy (NCBI): domain Eukaryota; kingdom Metazoa; phylum Arthropoda; class Insecta; order Coleoptera; family Curculionidae; genus Pissodes; species Pissodes strobi. The sequence continues at coordinate 2,852 of MU185569.1, forward strand.
AAGTCTACGAGTGGCGCAGAGAAGGATGGAGAGGACAATGCTGGGCTTTTTCTTGAGGGATCGGATAACAAGTAAAAGATTGCGCCGAATATCTGGTGTGACCGACGCGATTGAGAGAATAACAACACTGAAGTGGAACTGGGCTGGTCGTGTAGAAAGACTGACCGACGAACGATGGGCAAGAAAGATCGTAGAGTGGAGACCACCGCCAAGACGCCTTTGGAAGCAAAGGGCGGGCGTCGTCGAGGTGGAACTGGATGAGTGCAGCACAGGATCGGAGACGATGGAACACCCTATTTTCAGCAGTGGACGCGGATGGGCTAATACTTCATTCCTTCACCTGCTTCCAACTACACCTCATAAAATTGTATGAGCAATAAGATCAATGGAAAACAAATGATGATGGAATCTCACTTGGGGCTGCAGTTCAAGCACTTCCCAAAGTAATTAATGTCTGCTTTCAATCGGGCACGTTTCCTTCATGTCTAAAGACGGTAAAATTAATCCCTCTCCACCTAAGAGGGGATCATTCCAGTTTGTCTAACTACAGACTCATTTTATTTCTGTCGACGTTAAATAAAATGATTAAGAGACTCGCGTAAGTACGAGTTTTAGAGTTCCTCAAAAATTTGAAAATTCTTCACCCTGGTCAGTTTGATTTCTTATCGGGAAAAAACCACCTCCGATCAATATCTCCTACGGTATTGCTCCGATATTATGCACGTCGTTAGGGTTAGATCGAATTCAATCTGACATCATAAATGGTTCAAGTGGTGAGTTGTGATTTACGCAGGGGTAGGCGCTTGATCCTAATAAACATAAATGACGTAATTAAAGTTAACATCAAGGGACTTGATGCCTGTTTTTTTTTTGCCGATGACACAACCGGTCTGTGATGCAACAAAAATCTGGATCGGCTCACTAGGAACGCCACATCCGTTTTTCTGGGCATAAAGCGGTGGTGTTATTCCATCAGCTTGGTCTTAACATATCCTTGTTTTTAATTCCAATGCAGACATTCTTGTTTTTAACGACAATTCATTGCAGGATATTGTGGACGATTCTAAACTTCTTGGTTCAATAATTTACGATGAATTAAAACACATAATAAAATTAAATAACACGCTTTCCTCTTGTTGCTACTGTGTTCCAAGAATTGGGGGATCTACTTTGCGGTTATAGAATCAGTAGAAAAATAATGGGGGCTCTGCGCCCTCCGCTGCGGAGGAGGCTACGCTCGACAGGAATCCAAGATGTTTTGATCTGTCTAAATAAGCTGCTCCGGTTGGTTAATAAGCTGTTTAAGCAGTCCCCCGATACCTGTCCGCGCGCAGCCTCCCCTGGGTGCAGAACCCTCATTCTTTTTCTACTAGAATCCCATCTTCGATATGACCTTCCATTTTGAGGCGTATGTTCTGATCAGTTTTTAACAGAAAAGAGCTCAATAATTAACATTCCAAACTACATTCTTGTCCCCTTTTTATAGAATATATGTTACTTATCTTGCCTTCTTTGTTTATTATTTTTTTATATACAATGATGCTATGTGCAATTTCTAATTAAATTTTTATGAAGATATCTTGGAGACAACCTATAAAATAATTTTAACCAAAATGGGACGAAAGCGACCCCATCACCGCTTTATTTGCGAGACCCAATTTATAAGTGGTATGATGCCCTCTATTCTACATGATATTATTATTCAGATAAGATCAACGTGCACATGCATGGTAAAAAAATTACATATTAAATCCGAAATTAAAAGCGTTGTTGTTGACCCCAAAAGCTAAAACGGCAATCAACCCGTTAACAAGTGGTCCCTAACCTCGTTCCAGCGGAAAATAACGTTGAATTAGCGACTCGGTGAATGGCAACTATTAATGCAATTTCGGAGAATAGATTTAATTAGATCCATTGGCGTGACAATATTTCTATAGAAGATGATGTCATGTGTCATGCTAACGCCTAGATGTATTGTCATGCTCTTTGTTAGCTTCTCAATTTTACTTCGCTATTTTCACATCAGAAAAAGCTAAGAATATGTACAATTAAAAATACGTAGACCAGAACGAGCAAATAATAAAACCAGAAGAATCAAAAACGATATAATTAGTCAGCTCACACATCTGCCATTAACCTACTAATTACTTCCCGTTTGGTACACTAATACTAGAAGATAATAATGAAACAGATGAAATGTTTTAATCACTTGAAGTAATACTTGATAATTCCTAATTATTGAAAGTGGGTACATGTTAATGTCTAATACACAATTAAAGATAAAATATAATTTTAATTAAATGTTTTGCAAAATAGTGTGTCTGACACGTCAATTAGCAGAGAAGCTAGCTGATTAGAACCCATATACCTTGAATAATCAGTTACTAAATTATCCAAAACATGATCACGTTCCGTTTACACTTTTAGAGTTCACTAGAACATAATTAACCAGCATCTGTTTAACCAGCATCTGTTGTAGACTTGGTCGATTTTCTAAACAAACAGAGACTGCACATCGGCAGTATAAATTATCATAGAAGCTTCTAAGGTGAATTTGAAAATAAAACAAAAACCTTTAGCATTATATGAATATTTTAATATGTTATTTTGCTTGAAAACAACTTAAAGCTTGTAACCCAACAAATATAAACATTTGAAGTATTTAATCCTGTCGGTGCTATAGATCAGTACACGCTCAAAAGTTTGTGTGGCGTTGCCGCGTTAACGTATTACTTGATTTTAGCCTCGTTTCTGCAGGCAGTTAAATAAATGCATAATTTCTTAAGCAGGAGGTATTTTTTTATATGTACAGGGTGTTCACCCCAACTCTGTTAATTTTTAAGCTCCAAAAAAAAATAAAAAAACAGAATTGTAGGGTTTTTAATGTAGTTTTTGCACACGTAAAGGAAAAAATAAAAAATTGTGCAGTATACAGGGTAGATCAAAAAGAACAATTTTTTTAAATCTAGTCCCCATTTTTTATTCGATTTTTCGATACACACTATATGCTTATTCCTAAGAAGTTTTTGACAGTTGAAGTCGCTATTTTGTTTGTTCTTTTATTTTTTTATGGCAACAGCCACCTAAGAATATAACTTTTTGTTTAGCTTTTGAAGTCATTGAGGTGTAAATATGGAGTTTCCTCAATTCGACCTCATTGCTTCGAGTAGTTCTTTTGTATCTTCTGTTTTAAAAATGATTAAAGAATTATTATTATAATTAAAATATAGCAAATTCAACTGTCAAAAACTCCTAAAGTATTAGGAATAGGCATATAGGGTGTTACATTAAAAATCCTTAGAATTTTAGGTAAAATCGAAAAATCGAATAAAAAATGGGGGCTAGATTTAAAAAAGGTTCTTTTTGATCTACCCTGTATACTATACAATTTTATGTTTTTTTCTTTCGGTGTGCAAAAACTACATAAAAACCCTACAATTTTGTATTTTATCTTTTTTTTGTAGCTTAAAAATTAACAAAGTTAAAGGAGGGGGGACATTATAGGTGAACACCCTGTACAATAAAATTAATAGAAATTATTATATTGAAAATTATTTAAAGTAGTTTACCAAGACAAACAAGTAGGTTGATTACTGGTAACATTTTTTTATATTATATAGAATTTATATACAATATAAAAAAAAGTACGGTATTTTACAAAATTTTATTTACTTTTACCTGTGGGTCTGTCTGTCTGTATGTTTGTCTGTCTGTCTGTCTGTCTGTCTGTCTGTCTGTCTGTCTATCTGTCTGTAATCAAATCTTGCAAGCTGAATTAGAAGTACTTTTAAATGACTAAATGTCCGATTGACTTCAAGGGTAGGGGAGGGGGGCACTACTTAAAGTACACTCACCGGCATAAAAAACCGGCCACTAAAAACTAGTCCGAATTTCAACGTTGGATTTCTCGCGAACCACTCGTTAGATTTTGATGATTATTTTTTAAATTGTAAATTCATTCCTTCTTAACGGATGCTACGTCAGAAATTTTTATTCCGATTTTATTTTGAGCACATACAGGGCGCAACAATAAGACGAAGTTTTTTGCCCGAACTTTGTAACACCCTGTAGGGTGCAGCAGCTACAGTGGCTATTGCTTAATCAAACCACATTGTAGCCTCATCTTTTGTGAGCATTTCGTTTTTTTTTAATCACGACTTTATCTCTTTTTGTATTGGAGATATGCTGTTTTAAAATGAACGTCTCGGAAAAATGCTTCGCAGGCAGAAAGTTTTATGTGTAAGTAATCAAGGCTGCATATGCGAAAACGGATTTATGAGTATCTGCAATATAACAGCAACGGTTGTCAAAGTCAAAAATGCCATTATCGGTGACGGATGTTGCTCGTATTGTGGCCTTAATTGAGGATGGCCGAAGTCAACGTTATGTGTCCGATACCCTGGGTATACCTCGAAAAACAGTCCAGGATGCTTGGAATCAGTATATGGAAACGTGAAATTTCACCAGGCTAGTGGGTTCGGGAAGAAAACTGAAGACAAATGCAATTGACGACCGCTATATTGTATTGAATACTTTACGAAATCGTAGAATTACAGCGTTTCACAATCAACATCTGCTCAACTCAGTGAGAGAACAATCTGACGAAGAGTAAAAGTAAACAGCTTGTCTGCAAGGAGGCCTGCCACAGGACCCCAGCTACATCCAAGATCTCGTCGAGCACGTCTTCAGTTTGCGCGTTTACATGTGAATTGGGATATTGAGCAATGGACTAAAGTCCTTTTCACGGATGAATCGCGGTTTTGCCTGCGATCGCCTGATGGTCGGGAGCGAGTTTGGAGAGGTCAAATTGAAAGATTTATGGACTGTGTAATTTCGGATCGCCTAAGTTTCAATGGAGGTTCTGTGATGGTGTCGGCGGGAATTTCTAGGGAGGCCCATACAGGTTTAATCTTTGTTGAAAACGGCGCCTTAAATGCACATCGATATATTGAGGATATTCTACAGAACGCTCTTGTTCCCTATTCTCATTTTATCGGAGACGGGTTCGTATTAATGCAAGATAATGCGCGACCACACTTGGCATTAGTAGTTAACGAATATTTGGACGAACTGGGTATTGAATGAATGGTTTAGCCAGCTTGCAGCCCTGACTTCAACCCCTTAGAATATCTGTGGGACCAACTTCAAAGGCGCGTTCGTCGTCGACCTGTTTTACCCGACAGCCTTCAAGATCTGCGAATTGCACTTCAGGAAGAATTTGATGCCATTCCACAAGAATTTGTAACAAGCCTGATTAATTCAATGCCACGTCGACTAAATGAAGCGGTTTTGCAGCGAGAAGGCAACACTAGATATTAGTCCCTTACAATTTATATATCTTTTTTTTTATTTTCATGTTTTTGTTAGTTTTCAGATTAAACTTACGTTCTGATGTTTGCTTGATTTTTTTTAAAGCTTTTTCCGAGGGGTTTGTTTTAAAGCAGCATATCTCCAACACAAACGGAGATAATGTCGTGATTAAAGAAACAAAATGTTCACAAAAGATGAGGCTACAATATCATTCCATTTAGCAATAGCCACTGTAGCTGCTGCACCCTACAGGGTGATACAAAGTTCGGGCAAAAAACTTCGTCCTATTGTTGCGCCCTGTATATGCTCAAAATAAAATCGGAATAAAAATTTCTGACGTAGCATCCGTTAAGAAGGAATCAATTTACAATTTAAAAAAAATCATCAAAATCTAACGAGTGGTTCACGAGAAATCCAACTTTGAAATTCGGGCAAGTTTGTAGTAGCCGGTTTTTTATGCCGGTGAGTGTATGTCCGATTTCGTTTAAAATTGGTATGTGGGGGTTTTTGGGGACAAGGAATATCAATTTTTATTAGATTTTGAAAATTCAAGATTGCCGATTCAAAATGGCCGATTTTGGGTTAAATCTAGCAAGTCAATTTTAGCTAACTTCTACATATCCCATTGGCTTCAAATTTGATACGCGTTTGTAGTTCCGTTCCACTGAAAATACAAAACTATGGTGCTGCTTACACCCCCCCCCCCTTCCCCCACCCTTCAAGGCTAGTGGTGGGGGCACATCTTAAAGTATGTCCGATTTCGTTTAAAATGGGTATATGGGAGTTTTTGAGGACAAGGAATATGATTTTTTTATCAGATTTTGAAAATTCAAAATGGCGGATTCGAAATGGCCGATTTGGGGTTAAATCTTGCAAGTCAATTTTAGCTGACTTCTACATATCCCATTGGCTTCAAATTTGGTGCGCATTTGCAGTTCCAATGAAAATACAAAACTATGGTGTGTTGCTTACACTCCCAAGGCTAGTGTCGGGGGCACAACTTAAAGTATGTCCGATTTCGTTTAAAATTGGTATATGGGGGTTTTTGGGAGCAAGGAATATATATTTTTTATCAGATGTTGAAAACTCAAAATGGTGGATTCAAAATGGCCGATTTGGGTTTAAACCTTGCAAGTCAATTTTAGCTGACTTTTACACACATAGAAAAGAGTTCTCAAACTGAGGGAACTAACGTTATTCCAAGAGCATCTTGACTTTCATATGTGGCAAAAGAATATTACTTTGTCTCGAGAGAAGTATTTCTTCACCTCAGCGGATTCAAATCAAAAAAAATATATCTGAACTTCACATGCTCTTATGGCGAGGAAAAGTATTTCAAAATAAATATTTATTTCTTCATAAGGAGAGGAATGATCTGAACTCCTCGCTGTTTTTAGATCAAGAGATCTTTTCTATGTGTGTACATATCCCATTGGCTTCAAGTTTGGTACGCGTTTGCAGTTCCAATGAAAATGCAAAACTATGGCTTTGCTTAAGGCTAGTGGTGGGGGCACAACTTAAAGTAAGTCCGATTTCGTTTAAAATTGGTAAATGGGGGTTTTTGGGGACAAGGAATATGAATTTTTTTATCAGATTTTGAACATTCAAAATCGCCGATTTTCAGACCTGTCGGTCTGTCTGTCTGTAATCAAATCTTGCAAGCTGAATTAGAACTACTTCTAAATGTCCGATTTATTTCAGATTTGGCATGTATGTTTGGCTCCCGTGACAATACAATATATTTATTTTTTCTTATCAAAATGGCGGATATAAAATGGCGAATTTTGTTGTTTTTAAGAATTCATATCCACCATCGATCTGTAAAACATATAACAAAACACGCGATACTGTTTTTATCACCAACTTTCTTTTTTTTTTAAATTCGCACTTATTTTTTTTATCGTTTTTTTAGATGATATTGGCGTTATTAATATATTATAGCATTTATATTTTTAAAATTTTTTTCTTCCTTTTTTAATTATTTATTTTTCTTTTGCGTAATTTTGAATAGTTTAAGTTAATTAATTATAATTAAAGTTCGTATTTAAAAAAAAAAGTTGATGAGGGATATGGAATCTGACGTTTCGTCTTGAAGGGGTCATCAACTCTTTTTAAATACCAGCTCTAATTAAATTTAATTAATCTAAACTTTTCAAAACAACGTCGAAGCAAAATAAATAATTAACAAAAAAAGTAAAAAAAAAAAATATGTGTCTCAGCTTTATAAGCACACAACTGAAAGAGATGTTAGGAATAGAGTTTTTATATGTTAATCTTTTTTCCTCGACTTGTGCCCCCGGTTTCGGCACTTTTTTTTCGCTTTTTTTAAACTTTCTTTTTCATTAATCTTTTTTTTCCATGACATCGTAGCTGAATTCCTTCGCTATTTTTTCGCCGAAAACCGCGTTTCTCTAAATTATTCTTTTTATTATTATTTCGTTTTATAATATTTTTATTAACTTTCCAAACAATTTTTTTCGGTTTTTAATTTTTTTTTCCATTTTTTCGAATATTTTTGGGCCGAGGAGGTGGGGGTATAATCCCCCCCCCCCCACTGATGACCCCGTAAACCATGGTCATCACTTGACAGATATTCGAGGGGTCTAATTTTCGTCCAGGATCCTCATTTTACCCGGCTACATGTCCTGAAAATTTCAGCCCTCTAGCTATACTGGAACATGCTTAATTAAAGTGGTGTTTCACTTTGGTTTCCATTTCATTTGTTTTTTTCATTTTTTCTGACTTACCCCCTCGCTAAAGAAGTTTCACTTCAACAAAAAAAAAATAAGAATTCATATTCATATTAATAACGCGATAACAAAATTAGTTCATATTTAATAAAAGAAAGTTGATGATGACCCCTTGAAGACGAAACGTCGGGTTCCAAACTGAATACCACTATTGGATAGAGCGGAAAAAGTGGCAATGCAAAAGTGCAATTCAATTTGAAATCGGTTTTTAAATAATCCCAGGAAAAAAATAAACCGATTTTTCACAGTTTCGGTTTTTTCCAGATATCTCCGGAAATACTCGGGATTTTAAAACTTTCTAAACGGCATATTGTTAGGCACCTAAATGCGCAATTTTACCCTAATTTGACCGACACTGTATCTCTTAAGGTTTTCGAGATCCTCATATATAGACTCGAATTCGAGCCACCCTGTACACCTACTCATATAAAAATATAAATATTAATTATTAATAATGCTTAAGTGGCTTAACGATAATAGTATATTAGGATACTAGTTTTAAAAGACCATATTTTATCGCACGAGCACGAAATTAGGAAACGACCCGCTTTTTCTATTTTGCACGTTTTTAATGAAAAACATTAATTTAATCAAGTCGCTATAAAAAGTTGGACGTCCATCTTGTCACTTTTGACGTCTGTATTATTAGGAATCCCATTCAAAACGGTCTCAAAATTTTTGCTAGTGAGCCTTGGCATTGAACAATTTTGTTAATATCATAGTAATCAGTCAACAAAAGTAGTGTCGAAAAGAGCTTCTTTTCGACGCTACTTTGCGTATCGAAAAGACTTCTTTATGATACCAAAATAGAAAAAAAATACTTTTATAAATAATTATCAACGCTCCAAGGCACAGTTATTTCCCATAAGAAAAGCATTGCCATAAGGCGCCACGCTAACTTTTGAGCGTGAACAGAACTATAGAATCGACTTCACACAATATTAGAATAACAATATTTATAAAGACTATAGAACTGCATAAACAATTATATTCCTAACAAAGTATACGGTTATAAATAAAACCTTACAGCTAAACACAATTAAGTATTTTTTAAAGTTCCTACGGAACCATTCAGTTTGAGTTTGATTAACTGAGATAACGCTGAGATAAATACAGTAATATACAAGTAATAATAAAATAATAAATATTAGCATAATCTCCACAATAAGCTACTATATACAATATATTCACCAATTGACGAGTAACGTTCAACCGTTGAGCAGTTTATTTTCAAACACAGGGAAAGTCACTTAAAACACTTATTAAGCCTCTCCTTAGCGTCTATATACAATGTACTTCAACTTCTTGTAAATAAGAATGACTCAAGTTGGAGTGAATTGAAAATATGCTGTAATATGCATAAATAACTTCTGTTGGTAGCGCAATGGCGTCGAAAGTTTATTTTACCTTGCAGAGTAATTTGCACTGGAAAACATCGCACTGTGTGACTATGTAAGAGAAAACTTCAATTTAAGAAGAGAGCATGACAAGGATGCTTTTGTAGAAATGCGGTTTTAATACATGCAAGAAATGGAAATAGCACTTATGGAAAACTTTATATTAGGTATATTAAAGCAGAGAGAATATTGGCCGAGTGCCAAAAACGCCGATTACTTTTCGGCTTTTGAGAAAGTGACTGTGAAATACTGAGTTTACTTACAAGGCAGAGTGCCACAGAGAACGCTTACTAGAGCGACTTACTTGTGATGGATTCAGGGAACAACTTCCAGGGCCGAGTGCCACGGGGATCGCGGACTATCGCGACTTACTTGGGAGAGAATCGGGTAACAAGTCTTTCCAAGAAAGTGAGAACGCAATCTTTCTCCCTTGGTGCGTGAACTTACCCCCACTCCTGAAATATCCCTTTAGTAGAGGACAAATTTTGTAAATATAGAGAAGTTATGCAAAAACTTAACATCACCGGTGGTCTAAATAAAAATTATGAATTTTAACACAAACCTGGTCGAAATCTGCTGACTAGTTTTTATAAAATTCGATCATTTTAGATCGGAATATTAGGGATGCTAAATTGACGCTGTAGGAACCACTGCGATTGGTCGGATGCGTTTCTGCTTGTAGCTGACCCTGAAATAAGTGGACTGTATGGCTCGAAGCAGTTCTGCTTCAAGTTAAACAGATGATGAATAAACGTTGTGACAAGAGATGGTGCTAAGAGTGTCGCCGCGAGTTTTTAAAGGGCATTGTTTGGAATGCGATACACAGTGGCGTGGAATATTAATATAATACGAATTGAATCGCTAGATTTGAACAGCACCTACAATATAATAATTAATAACAGATTTGTTTATTTGACTTCTTGGTTCGTGCTGCTGGGCTAAACAACAGAGACTCATAAGCAGCTCTCCAGGCAACCTACAGAAGAAAACGGATACGATCTCCAACTAGAAGAAATACCTGTTGGGAATTGACTATAATATTTTTAAAGAATGTAAATGTGGCAATGATAGAAGCGGCACCGTTGCGCCCGCAAGTTTGAAGTAAATAGATTGCGTGACACTGACATATTTTTTTTTATGTCAGAAAAGTTTTTTTAAAAAGTCCAAAGAGAAAAATTGCGCTCTCGACATTCTCGCACACAATCGCTTTCTTTGTATAACGTAATTTTAGTACGGTAGTTTAGTGGTTGAGTTGAAATTCAGCTGTTTAAACCTTCAATAAAACGATGATGTTTGTAGTCGGGAAGGTGATGTTCATTTTCCTCATTGCAAGTAAATAAAGATTTGAGAACCGACGTGAACTTTTAAGCGGGTAGCTTATTAGGACGCGACATAAATTAGTGGCGACCGTGACAGGACAGCATCGTCGTTTAGAGTAGGTTTCACTGTAAATTCAGCCAATTTTTGGATCCATTCCGTTTAAAATTACGTGTTGAAACTTTGTGTGTCATTCCAGAATCAAATACGTATCCCGCCGTTGTCGCCACCCCAGAGTATCCTTTTTAGCGAAAAAACTGTTTTATCAGACAGTTTGGTACGACGAATTACGCGGTTGCCGCGTTTCGCATGCTTTTAGTGGAAATTCCCGTGGAAATTTTGGTGAGACTTTCGCGCTGTTTCGCGCGCGTTTTGAACAGGTTTCGCTGAGCCGGGAGATTTCGTTTCGCGATTGACTTTTCTAAGCGTCTATTTTCCTAATATGGAACGAGCTAAGAAAAATAGAAAGGTTTCGCGGTCGATGTTCAGCAAAAATGGCAACGACTTGGAACAAACTATAAGTGATGACAAAGATCTCACAGAAGTTAAGGCCCAGTTTAAGCTGTTAAGCGCTAAGTCTGACTCACTGAAGGTACTGGATGAAGAGATTTATGGTTTACTCTTGGAGGATGAAAGTCTGAGTGAAGAAGATTTGGTGAAGGAGCTGGAAAGTTGTGAGAACTACAGAAAAAGGTATGTCGTACTCCAGATAAAATAAAATGAATACTTAGCTAAGAAGGAGTGTCCTGAGCAGAATGAGGAGCAATTTTCTTCGATGTCCCCCACCCATGTTCCAGGTAAGAGGAATTTTAAACTACCTTCTATACAATTTAAGACATTTGACGGCAATGTGAAGGACTGGTTGCCGTTTTGGGCACAATTCAGCAAAGTTCATGATGACCCTAATATTGACCCCAATGATAAGGTTGAATATTTATTGCAGGCTACTGTGCCAAATAGTGAAGCCAGACAGTTAGTTGAAAGCGTTCCTACCATTGGGAAAAATTATTTTAACATTATTGATTGCTTAAAGGCACGTTTTGGTAGAGAGGATTTACAAATAGAGATTTATGTAAGGGAACTTTTAAAGTTGATAATTCATAATGCTATTTCTAGAGATAAAACTGACTTGTCTGTATTATATGATGGTATTTCAACACAGTTAAGGGCGTTAGAGACATTGGGGGTTACATCAGAGGGTTGTGCATCAATACTTTTTCCGTTGATTGAGTCCTGCTTGCCAGAGGATTTGCTTAGAGTGTGGCAGAGGTCTCCACTGGCTGTGAATAATTCAGAAAAAAATTCGGTGGCAGGTATTTTACAAGGCTTGGACCAGGATGGGGGTGAGTTGCCAGCTGAGTCCACCTCAACTTCAGAGATTCGGCTCAAGAACCTGATGTTATTTTTAAAGGGAGAGGTCGAAGGAGAGCAAAGGATAACATTGGCTACAGAGGGTTTTGGGCTTAGTGGCATTGGCTCCTGTTATTATGGCGTAGTAGGTAGGCCGAGTGATACGAAAGCCATGGTAGTAAAATGTGTATTTTGTGACAAACCCCATGAAGGTGCTAGCTGTTTCAAAGTTACTCCTTAGAAAAACGAAAAGAAATTTTGGCCTCAAAAAGGGCATGTTTCCGATGTTTGAAGAAAGGGCATCAGACTCGCAAGTGTAAAGCGAGACTTAAATGTTTGATTTGTGGTAAGTCTCACATAGTTGTGATGTGTCCAGAACCAGGAGGGAGTTCAGGAGGAAGCAAACAGTTTAAAGAAGAAAAAGGCTCAACTCCAACTAAGGAATCTTCTGCTATGTTGTTCACCTGTACTAATGGGACTTCAAGTCCTGTATTTTTACAAACTTTGAGGGTGCAGGTTAATGGTGTGAATGGGTCAAGAATGGTACGTGCATTGATTGATACAGGTTCTCAAAACACCTTAATTTTGAGCTCTACTGCTCAGTTGTTGAATTATAAGTCTAAGCGTCAAAACAAAATTAAACATTGCTTGTTTGGAGGTACAATGTCGGAGATAATGCATGAATGTTACGATGTCAGACTCACTCATGGCAAATATAGTTGTACGATCGAGGCGTTGTCTCAGCCTACAATATGTGTGGATGTTTCGCCTGCATTTCATGGACCCTGGATAGATGAGTTGAAAGGTTTTAACATACATTTAGGCGATCAGGGAGACCCAGCCCCCATGGAGGTTTTAATTGGGGCAGACGTGGCTGGTAAACTATACACTGGCCAAAGGAGACTTCTTTCTAATAGTTTGGTAGCCATCGAAACTCTCTTAGGTTGGACTTTGATGGCAGAATTCCTTTGAATACACCAATCAACACTTGTTTGACAGCAATATCCCTGTTCATGAGTGATGCTTCCTTGACACAGCTGTGGGAACTGGATGTGCTAGGCATTAAAGATCCTTCCGAGACCAAGTCCAGGGACCAACTGACTGAAGCTGCAAAAAAGTTTTTTATTGAGACTGTGACTTTAAATTCTGAACACAGGTATGAAATAAGACTGCCTTGGGTCGAAGGTCACCTACCAATCGCCTCCAATTTCAGTATTGCTGTTAAAAGATTGCAGAGTACACTGAAGAAGTTGGAAAATTTAAAGCTCTACAAGTCATATGATGATATTTTCCAGGAGTGGGAACAAGAGTGTATTATTGAAAGGGTTCCTGCTGCGGAGAGGCACAATAGTAATGTACATTATTTACCACACATACCTGTAATCAAGGACGGAAGCACCACACGGATAAGACCTGTTTTTGATGCTTCTGCCAAGGAGAAGGATTGTCCTTCATTGAATTGTTGTATAGAAAAAGGACCAAATTTGATCGAGCTGATTCCAGACATCCTTGTAAAATTTCGACAGAATAGGTTTGGAGTTAGTGCAAACATCCGCAAGGCATTTCTCCAGATTAGCGTCCATCCAGCTGATAGGGATTTTCTTCGATTTCTTTGGACAGATCCGGATGGGCGAGAGGTTATGTATAGGCATAGGCGAGTGGTCTTTGGGGTTAACAGCACCCCATTCCTACTGGCAGCCACTTTGGACTACCACCTGTGGAAGGTTATGGAAAAATGTGAAAGAGAGGAGTCACTGTATGATAAAAATATTCATGCTACTCTTTCCAGAAGTTTCTATATCGACAACTGCGTAGCGAGTGTGCCAAATGAGAAAATCTTGGATGCCTTTATCAGGGAATCGAGCATTATTATGGCAGAAGGTCAGTTTGACCTCCGATGGTGGGAGCACTTTGGTTCAGTTAATGATTCTAAAGCTATAGCACTTCTTGGTTTGGCCTGGAATACTAGTGAAGACACTTTGGGTATTAATGAGGCATGTTTACGGAACATACATCAACATCTTGAACAGCCTGTTACTAAGCGGGTAATGCTTTCTTTGGCTCAGCGGATCTTTGATACTGTGGGTTTTACTTGTCCAGCTACCCTCGTGCCTAAGTTATTATTGCAAAAGATCTGGGAGAAAAAGCTTACATGGGATGCGGAGGTAGATGAAGAAACAGATAATTTGTTCAAGGCGTGGTTGAAAGATTTGAGATTCCTGCTTGATATACAAATACCTAGGTGGTTTTTTGGTGGTCCTGGAGAAGCGGAGGATACACAAATACACATTTTCTGTGATGCAAGCAAGAATGGTTATGCCACTGTTATTTATCTGAGGTGTGTATGTTTTGGTGAAGTCCAGATCCGTCTAGTGGCAGCAAAGAGCAGGGTGGCACCAGGTAAATTTAACACAATTCCACGGTTGGAACTGTTAGCTGCGGTGATAGGGACCAGGCTATCGAAAGCTGTCCAAAAAGGTTTAGGTGTTGACTTCAAATGTACTTATTGGAGTGATTTTTCCACTGTGTTGGCATGGATTTACAAACATGAAAGTTGGGGCACATTTGTATATAACAGGGTCAAAGAAATTAGAGAAGCAATATCGATTGATGATTGGCGGCATGTGCCGGGTGTTTTGAACCCTGCTGACCTCGCTTCCCGTGGGTGTTCACCCAAACACCTAGTCGAGTCAAAATGGTGGGAGGGTCCAGACTGGCTCCGTCAAGAGGATTCTTTGTGGCCTAGAGAGAAAATCGAGTACAATGAAGAGGAATTTCTTTTGGAGAAAAAGAAGAGGATAGTGACTTCATTGGTGAATTCTGGGCCAACTACGTCAAACTCGGATTATTGGCATTTGAATTATTTTTCATCATTTTTGAAGACCATTAGGATGATCGCTTGGGTGAAACGTTTTATAAAAAATACTCGACATCCTAAAGCAAAACTTCGTGGAGAACTTAATAAAAAAGAGACTGATGATGCTGAAGTCTTTGTTTTCACCATAGTCCAGTTAGAGTCCTTTGGTGGGTCCGATATTGTGAAATTGAAGTCATTAGATCCATTTACTGATGAACGAGGCCTATTGAGACTAAAATCCCGAGTGAGTGCTCGGCAAGATAGTGAGCTTTTCCGCTACCCAATAGTGTTGCCTTCTAAACACCCCATGGTGACCAAGATTATTTTTTGTGCCCACAATAAATCGTGTCATGTTAGAACGCAGGGTCTTTTAAGCTTGTTGAGGGAAAAGTTTTGGATATTGGGTGAACGTCGACTGTCATTTCAAGATTCGCGATTTGCAAACGATATAATAGCAAATCGTTTGGCGTTAGTGCACCCCCTCTTCCTTTAGATAGAGTTAGAGACGCTTCAGTGTTTGAGGTATATGGGGTCGATTTTGCGGGTCCAGTGTTCCTTAAAGATAGAAGTAAAGCATGGATTTGCATATTCACATGCGCGGTGTATCGCGCGGTATATTTGGAACTTTGTACGTCATTATCTGTCACGAACTTTTTACAATCGTTGCGACGTTTTATCGCGAGGCGCGGAAGGCCTAAGATAATTTTTAGTGACAATGGCACGAACTTTGTCGGGACGGACAATGCCTTTAAATTGTTGGACTGGGACGCGATCGCGACGTATAGTAGTGCGGAAAATATTAGATGGCGCTTTAACCCTCCTACGGCAAGTTGGTGGGGTGGTTTTTGGGAGCGGTAAATCGGAACTCTAAAACAGCTTCTTAGAAAAACTCTGGGACGTGCGGCCCTTACGTATGAAGAGTTAGTCACTGTGTTATGTGACTGCGAGGCGGTAATAAATTCGCGCCCGCTTACTTACTTGTCTAGCGATCCTGGGGAGTTAATTCCATTGACTCCCATGAGAGATAGAGCAGAGTGGGGTACCCGACTGCGAAGCTGTAGAGAGCCAATCACTTCGCAAAAGGGTTCTCTATCTACAAAAAGTTCGAAGGGACCTGCGACAACGTTTTCGCTCAGAGTACCTTGGCCAATTGTTTCTGTCCAGCAGAGGTTCTGCTGGTCAAAAGGTTAAGCTGGGTGATGTTGTCCTGATAGGGAATGACCGTGATAAGAGGATGGATTGGCCTTTAGGAGTGGTGATTGAGCTGTTGGCTGCCAAGGACGGTGAAGTCCGTTTGGTGAGGCTAAGGACTCAACGAGGTCAGGTGCTGCGTCCCATTCAACGCCTGTTTCCGCTAGAATGCGTGACGACTGATGGCTTACCTTTGAAGCCTGTAGATGTAGCTGAGAGATCAGTGAGCTGTGTTGAAGAAGTCTCAGACTATCCACAAGATATAGACAATGTTTGTGGGGGAAATACGGGAGTTATCAAAAGCAGAGCACCCGAACCATTAAAACAAGTGGTAACTCGTAGTGGTCGAAATATTAGAGTGCCGAGCAGATTTTATAATTTTTGTAAACGGTCGGTAGTTGCTAGATTTTAATTTTGTTAAAGCTGTAAACTATAGGTCTATTTTTGTGAGACACTCATGTATAAATAATTTCGTGTCTCAGGTGGGAGAATGTTGGGAATTGACTATAATATTTTTAAAGAATGTAAATGTGGCAATGATAGAAGCGGCACCGTTGCGCCCGCAAGTTTGAAGTAAATAGATTGCGTGACACTGACATATTTTTTTTATGTCAGAAAAGTTTTTCTAAAAAGTCCGAAGAGAAAGATTGCGCTCTCGACATTCTCGCACACGATCGCTTTCTTTGTATAACGTAAGTTTAGTACGATAGTTTAGTGGTTGAGTTGAAATTCGGCTGTTTAAACCTTCAGTAAAACGATGATGTTTGTAGTCGGGAAGGTGATGTTCATTTTCCTCATTGCAAGTAAATAAAGATTTGCGAACCGACGTGAACTTTTAAGCGGGTAGCTTATTAGGACGCGACAATACCCTTCTCCGCCTACCCGACGGAAAAACATGAGAGGCTTTTTAGGTCAAAGAAGGACTCTGTATGTACAAAGAAAAACCGTAAAAATCAACATATTTAAAGCTTTTTCTTAAAATCCAAAGAAAAAACATTAACAGACAAAGACAAAAAAATGCTAAAGAAAAATCGTTGTTTTACCTGAAAGCTTTTGTTAAAATCTGCTTTAAAGAATGGACGAGACAGAACCATTGCAAGTAAAATAAGAGAAAAATTCGCAACTATCCAGGTGGAACGACTAAATGGCGACGCATTAAAAAAACAAAAAGACGACTCACCTGCGACGAAGACAGTAGAAAATATCAGTTACAGAGTGAGTTCAGGCGCCAAAGAAGATCATACTCAAAAATAGGTCCATCGGAAGATTCCACAAAGGTATTTCAAAAAATATTTCTATCATGATACCACATACTGCCAGTCACAAAAGAGTAACCCTTGTTCGATTTTTATGGAAGGAAAAGTTGAAAAAACGGAAACTCCACAGCACGTTCCTTTCGCAAGTCTAATCCCCTATGATCTATTATACAGAAACAAGGGTTTCTTTCCAATATTTGAACCAACAACAACAAACATCACCCAATATTTTGATTTAATAATTCCTACTTAACTTAAATAAATTCCCTGGCCACAAGTGGAACTACGACAGGTGCAAGGCACAATGTTAAATCAACACAATTTCTGAAATGTCAATTACGAAAGAAATCAAACAAAAAAATGGATGCTACATTAAAGAAAATCAACAAAAAATACGGCATTTTATGGTGGTAGATGTCCGCAATTATCTTTCACCATCAAGTAGCAATTACAAGATAAGATAAGAATAATTGTTCCAAAAATGACATATTGTGAGCTTGTTTCCATGGTTGTTTGTAACCCAAACTAACCCAAACCACCAATTTCTTCTTGGAGAAGATGTGATTAAAAAGGAATTACTTGAAGCCGTTAATTTTGCACAAAATATGTGATTGATGAAATGGCTCTTAAACGAAATATTATAGCACTTCGCCTTCCCCCTACCATTGTGAACTAAATGCAATAGAATTAATTTGGGCTCAAGGTTCTGTGACAAGACATAACACGTTGAAAAAGGCGTTAAAGCAAACCGATCCCCAAAAGTGCAGTAAATGTGTAGAGCATTTATTTAAGGAAAAGGAAAGAATATGGGAACTCGATGGTATGCTAGATGAGACTACAGAGCCGCTAATCACTTCTCTGGATACCAATGACGACAGTACCACCGACTTCTCAGAAGGCAAATATGACTACTCAGAAGATGACTTTTCACTTCTTTTTAGCGGTAAATTGTGAGGAAAATAATTGGCGCCCTTTTAGGGCCAAGGTATAGATATTGTTACGTTTTTCCCGTGGGTTCTTAACAGAATTACAACTTTGCTATTTTCAACTAACACTCGCTTTATTCACTACCACTGTATACAATTTAACACTCTAAACTACTCTTATAACTTTACAACTAATATCTATTCAACACTCAATGATTAACTGAATTGAACTGGCTAACATTCGCCTTAGGTCTGCTTATATATAATCTTCAATCTACCACGAATATTCGGAAAGTATTCCGAGGCCACTCTATATGATCTCGACGAGGCCATCGAGATAATTCCAGCGATCCTGAAACTTCGCGGCCGGCCGAGCGATGATTCATACAGACAGAGAAGCGAGCGGCACGGCGCGGCGGCTAGTTCTATAGGGTAGCACAAAAACGTTCGGATAGTTGTTGGTCGTGACATTGCCTCTCTCTTAAACCTGATCGTCCCGATCAGATACTGCATGTCCGTGGTATGCTTTCAGTCTGTCGAGGTGAACAACTTTCAGTTTGCTTCTGGGACTACGCTGAATTCTATACACAACGTCATTAATTCTTTTGATGACTGTATAGGGTCCTTCCCATACTGGCGTTATCTTGGGAGATCTTCCTTTCTTCCTTTGTGGATTATATAACCAGACTTTATCGTTCATCTGAAATCCCATAGAATTAGCTTTGAGATCATATCGTGTCTTCATTCGGTCGCTGGCTTTCTCCGTGTTTTCTCTGACTAATTCATGGACGTATAGTAACTTTTCCTTAAGGGAGTCTGCGTAGTCTTGAATTTCCATATCCTGGTTGTCTGGCGTTCCGAATAATAGGTCACAGGGTAAACGGAGTTCTCTTCCAAATAAAACCATGGCTGGTGTTAGTCCTGTCGTGTCATGGACTGCTGATCTATAGGCCATTAAAAATAGTGGTATGTGTTGGTCCCAATCCTTCTGATGTTCATCTACGACCTTTGACAAATGTTCTTCAATGGTCTTGTTAAACCTCTCAACCATGCCGTCTGATTGTGGATGTAAGGCGGTAGTCCGTGTTTTATGGATGTTGAGTAAATCACAGACTTTCTGGAAAACCTTGGATTCGATGTTGCGTCCTTGATCTGAGTGCAGCTCTAACGGAACACTAAATCTGCTGAATAAGTTATTCACAAGGACCTCTGCTATGGCAACAGCTTCTTGATTGAGGATCGCAAAGACTTCAGGCCATTTACTGAAGTAGTCAATTGCCACTAAAATGTACTTGTTACCATTATTTGTTTCTGGAAAAGGGCCAGCTACGTCAATGGCGATACGTTCAAACGGTAGGCCCACATTATACTGTTTCATTTTGCCCCTAGATCTTGTTTTGGGTCCTTGGCTTGCGGCACAGGTTGAGCACTGCCGACACCACGATTTCACATCCTGGCAGTAGTTGACCCAGTAAAATCTGTCGCGAATCTTGTCAGTCGTTTTGTTCACTCCGAGATGAGCATCAGACTTTCCATTATGAACTTCTTCCAGAACTTCCGATATCTTCCTCCTTGGTACCACTAACTGTGTCTTCACTACTTTTCCATCGGCGCTTTCCCAGGCTCGTTTAAGAAGTCCATTTTCCACCACCAGGGAGTGCCACTGAGCCCACAGAGTTTTAAGAGCAAGTCCTTTAGTTGATATCTCGCTCCAGCTTGGTCTTGGTTGATGTTCTTCTTTAGCTCTTAGCAATAGTGCCATTTGACTATCTTCAAGCCGATCCTTTTTAAGTTGCTCTGTGGTCCACTGCTGATCAACCTCAAATTTCGTTTGCCTAATGGGAGTAATTCCCTCTTGTTGATCTATTCTTTGGCAATGCTTACAATTATCCTCGCATGGCCTTCTGGATAAAGCATCTGCATTATTATGCAATCTCCCTGCCCTGTGCTTAACCTTAAAGTTATATTGTTGTAACTTTTCAAGCCATCTGGCTACCTGTCCTTCAGGCTGTTTCATATCCAAAAGCCATTTAAGTGCTGCATGATCAGTCCTTATCAGAAATTCTTGCCCGTACAGATATTGATGGAAATGCTCAACAGACCGTACTATTGCCAAAAGTTCTTTTCGGGATACACAGTAGTTACGTTCAGGTTTCGAAAGTGTTCGACTGTAGTATTCGATAACCCGTTCTTCTCCTACTTGTACTTGAGATAAAACTGCTCCGATGTCGGTGTTGCTGGCGTCTGTGTCCAATACAAATTTACCCTTTTATTCCGGATATCCCAATATTGGACTAGAACATAGAGCCGCTTTTAATTTCCTGAACGCAGAATCGCAGTTATGATCCCAGTTATAATTTGCTCGTTCTTCAGTGAGCTTATGTAAAGATGCAGCTATATTTGCAAATCCTTCGACAAATCTTCTATAATAAGTACATAATCCAAGGAAGCTCCGCAGTTCATGTTTGTCGCGAGGACGAGGCCAGTCTTTGATTGCTGTTATCTTTCGTTGATCAGTTTGGATTCCCTCTGATGACACGACGTGCCCGAGAAATTCAACTTTTTGTTGGAAGAGAAAACATTTCTTTGGATTCAGTAAGAGCTGAGCATTCTTGATCCTAGTAAAAACTTCATGCAGGTTTTGTAGGTGCTCTTCGAAAGTTCTTCCCATTACCATTATATCATCAAGATAGACCAGGCATGTCTTCCAAGTGAGGCCTCGTAGAACAACTTCCATAAGATGCTCAAAAGTAGCGGGGGCATTGCATAGTCCCAAGGGCATAACTTTAAACTGATATAAACCACTTCCGGTAGAGAAGGCAGTCTTTTCCTTATCCTGTTCGTCAATGCCTACTTACCAGTATCCGCTCTTTAGATCGAGTGTTGAGAACGAAAGAGAACCTGCTAGTGTTGTCAACGTGTCGTCAATTCTGGGAAGTGGATAGCTGTCCCTCTTGGTGACATCATTAAGCCTTCTATAGTCCACGCAGAATCTGGTAGTCCCATCCTTCTTGGTGACTAAAACAACAGGAGATGACCGTGGACTAGATGACTCTTCAATAATTCCATCTTCAAGCATTTTATCCACTAATGTGGTAACCTCTTGCTGCTTCGTCACTGGTAACCTCCGAGGATGCTGCCGTATGGGGTGAGCACTTCCAGTGTCGACTTTATGTTTTATGATGTTCGTTCTTTCAGTATTGCCATTCTTCTTTTCAAAGGCTATGCTCTGATCTTTGATAAATTGTGTAGCTCTCTTCAGTTCTTCGGAAGACAGATGTTGCCACGACTTCTGGAAATTTTCTAGGACTTCCTTAGGTGATGTTGAGGGTGTTACTTCTGACTGCGTTTCACAACTGGTTACCCACTGCACCGGCTCGCAAGTGGCTATTACATCTCCTTTATTGATTTTGATGGAATTGGATGAAATATTTGGTATCCTTATCGGTATTTCGCCGTAGGTTTTGACTAGTGCTTTGCCTACGAGGTGTATGCAAGGCAAATCGTGGTGTTGGATAAGTCCGATGCAGCCTCAAAAATCCTTCTCCAGTTTCCCAAAAATTATCGGCTCGGTATTTCCGCTTATTCTGACAGTACATGTCGCCACTACTTTAGTCGGTGTGCCATCGTCTGTTTTGTTAAGGATGAACTCTTCGGTGCCAAACTTCAGAAGATTAAGCTTGTTGTCAAAAGAGAATCCATGTTGACCGATGAGATCCATCCCCAAAATAAATTCGTCTTCGATGTCGGTGACTACCGGTGTAGTTTAATTCGTCCCAGTTGAAGTTCGATATCCATTTCCCCAAGTACTTCAGCTGACTCACCGGTAATTGTACGTAAAACTACATTCTTTGATATGGATAGAACTTCTACTCTATTTACTCTGTTGGACCTTATCAAAGATACCGCCGCACCAGTGTCAACAGTAATTGTTATGGCTCTTCCGTTGATCTTTCCTGTAATTGTTAGACTGTCGGCGGCTTTTCCTAGGCTTTTTATGGAGACGATCCTGGGGGCTTTATCTTCTTTAGCCAACACCCGCCCCGCAATGTTGACTAATTGATGTTTTCCTGATTTGACTTGGGGGCCCTAGCGTCTCTGGATGGAGATCTGGACCGTAGTTATACTCGGCAGTCTCTTTTGAAATGCCCAGTCCTGCCACATCTATAGCACTGATTTGATGTATTTCGGTTACGTGGCCTATCTTCCATTGGCTCCCGGAATCTCGCCATGGCCTGAAGAACTTCTGTTAATTTCTTCAAAATTTCACCCATCTCATTTAATTCACAGCTGTTTGTCGGCTTTTCTTCCTGGATGGATACGGACCTGATTTTTGGCTTGGAGATGTTACAGGCCGCCTCGATTTCTAGGGCTCAACCCAAAGCTTCACTGCTGTTATCAAATTTGGCTAGGCGTAGCATGTTCTGAGTTTCTGGATCTCTGATACCATCCACGAAATATTGGGCAGCAAGTTCCTCTTGAAATTCCTTTGTCGCTCCCGGGTAGGCCAACTGAATGAGACGTCTAATGTCTGCCTCAAATTCTTGCAGGTTTTCACCAGGCTTCTGATGCCGAGACTTTACTTGTGCCTGATACAGTTGTCTTCGGTGTTGGTCTCTCCAGGACAGCTTGGTACAAGTAGGTCATATTTCCCTTGTTGGCTGATGGGAATGGTCTGCAGTAGTTCCAGGGCAGATCCACGCTACCACTAGTGATGTAGCCATTTTTTCGTTATTCCAACCGTTGGCAACAGCAGCGGCTTCAAATTGTCTTTTGTACATTGTCCAGGATGTTTGACCGTCGTACGTTGGAGGTTTGATGTTTTGTTCTGAGGCGAATGCCCTCTCGGTGGGTGCTTGATGTTTTAGTCTGGTAAATTCTGCTTGTAGATTCTTCACTTCTTTCTGTACGTCTCCTACTTCTTTTTGTACATTTCCAACTTCTTTTTGTACATTTCCAACTTCTTTTTGAATATCGTTTACTTCTTTTTCAAATTTCTCATTTTGTCCGTCCAATATTTTCTGTAATTTTCCTTGCTCGCCTACAATTACATCCAGCATCCATTTCTGAAGCTGGTCCTGCTCTGCTTGCCTTTTCTCTTCCTGGTTCTGTAAAATTTTCTGAGGCCGGTCCTGTTCTGCTTGTCTTTTCTCTTCCTGGTCTTGCAAAATTTTCTGAAGCCGGCCCTGTTCTGCTTGCCTTTTGTGTTCTTGATCATGAAAAATTTTCTGCAGCCGGCCCTGTTCTGCTTGCCTTTTACGTTCATCCTCTTCCCGATCCGCTTGCTTTTTATCTTCTTGATCTTGAAAAATTTTCTGCAGCCGGTTCTGTTCTATTTGTCTCTCAGCATTTAGATTTTCCATGAAATCGGCCAATATTTTATTAATTTGCTCCATTTCTGCCGCTTGTTGCCTCGTATTGACCATAGGATGTTATAAAATTTTCACAGAATCAAAACGGTCTCGTTGACTTACTTGTACCCTCTTCTTTCCTTGAAAATACTTCACAAGTCTGGTCTCTTCACAATCCAACTTCCGACACCAAATGTTAAGTTTTTCCCATGGGTTCTTAACAGAATTACAACTTTGCTATTTTCAACTAATACTCTCTTTATTCACTACCACTGTATACAATTTAACACTCTAAACTACTCTTATAACTTTACAACTAATATCTATTCAACACTCAATGATTAACTGAACTGAACTGACTAACATTTGCCTTAGGTCTGCTTATATATAATCTTCAATCTATCACGAATATTCGGGAAGTATTCCGAGGCCACTCTATATGATCTCGACGAGGCCATCGAGATAATTCCAGCGATCCTGAAACTTCGCGGCCGGCCGGGCGATGATTCATACAGACAGAGAAGAGAGCGGTACGGCGCGGCGGCTAGTTCTATAGGGTAGCGCAAAAACGTTCGGATGGTTGTTGGTCGTGACAATATTAACGAAACTCAATTTTTTATCATTTATTTATTCTTGGACTTCAGATTCTCAGCGGTAAAGGTGAGATAAGCAGATGCTTCTAAAACTCCCGCATTTATATAACTGAGAGTAATTGGTGCTTAGTTAAACGATCGTATACTTAGGTGGACATTATAACGTTTCCATTATCCTTATTTTTACAATCCATATCCCTATGGTTAAATTAACCGAATTATTAAAAGCCTACCATTTGTCCCTGTTCAGATGCCCTTAATTTTTGTTTATGGTCCTTTTAACGGCAGATGTGCAAGATAATAGCGGTTTCCCCTGTTTTATTAATATTTCATCTTTATATTCATTTAAGAAACGTGCCATCCATTTTCCAGGCGAGAGATGGAGAACATGAAATTCCTATTTTTTTCGGAAGGTCCTAAGGCTTTGTCACCACGAAAATGATGTATGTAAGGGAAAGGCAATTACTCATAAAAAAGCTGTGCTGTTTTTGTAAGAATGAAGAAGCAGCATTCCTTCTTCATGTAAAAAAATTACACGTTATAATATTGCCAATTTGAGTTTAATTCAATTATTTTCGAATTATGGATTGCCTAAGCAACACTGTTTTCAACTGGTTTAATTCGCTAAAGTTGTTTTATCAAGGGTAATGTAATTCAAATTCAAATTCAAAGTTTTATTGTCTAACAGGAAACAAATCCCAGTGATAGTTCTCTACCATATTTCTTTCACCTGACTTAAAGATAGGGCAAATTTTTGCTTGTTTCCAGGCATTGGGAAAAGTGCTTGTGCGAAGAGACAAATTGAAAAGTATACACAGAGGTTCAGTGAAAGCAGAAGCACAATCACGAAGGAGAAAAGAAGGCACACTGTCAAACCCTGCAGTCTCCTTATTTTTTAGTTTTTTTTTAAGGATGTTAATACATCTTCATGATTTAATTCATTATGAGAAGCAGATTGTAAATGACTGAAATTAGCAGATGGACTGGAGCTGTTAAGCACACTACAAAAGAAGTTTGCAAAAGCATTCACAATTTCCAGGGGAGTAGACAAACAATTGTCATTGTAGTTCAAAGTATTAGGGATTCTAGATGTGTTTCTTTTTTGTTGTATAAATTTCCAAAATTTCTTGGGATCATGATGTATAGAACTTTCAGTATCTGTTATGTAAACCTTATAAGCTGCATCAATATAGGACTTTATAGAAGATCGTAAGGCTTTATACGCATTATAGTCAACTAGTGATGTAGTTCTTTTCCACCTGCCATGCAACCTGTACTTTTCCTTAAGAGCTGCCACAATTTGGGCAGTATACCAGCTGGGATAGCGATATTTGCATTTACGTTGTCTATAACGAGGAACCGTTTTGTCAAAGATATCATCTAAAACACTATAAAAACTGGAAACTGCCTTATTAATATCTTCAAATTCATGTAGAAAATTCCATTGAACTTCAGAGATAAGGTGATATAGCATGGGAAAGTTAGACCTTCTAAAATTATAGTTAAGACTTTCATGGTTTGCTATAAAGTTACAATTCTTACTTGTTTCTGTTTCAAATGATGTAACTATAGAAGGATGATAAGCATCCTCTGGTACAAGTGAAACACTATTATCAACAATGCATGAAAAATTAGCAAGTACCAGTTCAAGGATATTACCTTGTCTGTTATGAATATTATTAAATTGACACAGATCAGAAAAATCTAAAAAATCATGCAGTAATACCAACGTTGTATTAATAATTGGTTCTGGAACTTAAATATTGATATTAAAATCACCTATAATTAAAACTTTCTGGTTCTGTAAATAGTTAAGAGTAGAAATATAGTTAAATAAAAACCTGCAAGTTTCAATCGGAGAATTAGGTGGTACGTAAATAGCAAATATAAAGATACATTTAGGGTCCACACTGATTTTGCAGCAAACCACATCTACCTGTGAAATCTGATCCTCCAGATTATTGAGATCTATTTTGGCTGAACATAGATCATTCTGCACACCAAGCATTACTCCACCTCCACGAGTGACTCTCATAGCCTCCAAATTTCTATCCTTGCGATATACAGTGTATTCACTGGAGAACAGCTCCTGGTTACAGACACCATCCTGCAACCAAGTTTCAGACACGGCAACAACACCATACTCTCCCTCACACACAGATTTATAAAAAGCATGAGTTTTACTGTTAAGACCTCGAACGTTTTGATACATTACATTAAGCTTCCTGTTAGACAAATTACTCAGTTTAAATGCTGCCTATGGCTGGACACAATTTTTGGAACTCCATTGCTATACACAATTATCAGGTCCTCCTCCCCAGCTTCAAGCCGCTCTTGCAATTGCTTCCTGACATTCCTATGCAGCTGCAGCTGATTTGGAGTCTTATCATCTGACAGAGAAAGGTGCTTTAGAGGAGGCATACTTTTGATCTTCTTGGATTTTTTTTATTAAGGCGGAGGCAACATCAGCAGGAGTGCATAGCACCTTAATAGGTCGACACTTATGATCAGTTTTCTTGCCAAGCCTGAAAGCATTAAAGCTCCCAGCATCAAAAGGTTCATTGGGACAACAACTTGCAACCACACCACGGACCAGATTGTTTATATTCTCTGCAGATTCTGAGCAGTTAAAGATCATAACATTCTTTTTCCTGATTTCTCTTTCATTGTACTCTTGAAACAGTTCCTCAATGTTTCCCATGGCAGAAGATGAACTGCTGGCTTTAGTGTTGATAGAATTGCTTGCCTTAAACGTCGCGAGTTTTTGTTCAAGCTGAGCAATAGACTTAGTTAAAAAGGCATTATGAGACTTCAGGAGATCATTTTTATCTTCCACTTCACTAAGCAGTTTTTTTAGATATGTAGTTTTCACCTGAAGTGCTGAAAGAGATGCATTGGTATTTTGGTTGCTGGGCAATGCATGAGATTTAATCTTATTTAAGTTCTCTTCCTTGCAGCTTGGATACCACAGAATACATACGCGACTCTGCAACAACATAACACGCAGCTCTGTAGTGGTTTTGATTTCACAGCAAGTCCTACAGATTGGTCGATGGCACCAATCACAAGGATATCCAAACAGCTGATTTTTATCTTCTTTGGCAATACATTTAAATTTACATACACAGCAAGTCATAATCTCAGATTGACTCATTTTATTGACCCAATAAAATGATACTGCTAATCAAGTTTAAAATAATTGTACTAAAAATTGTACAATTACAACTCAACTGAACAACCACAATGATAAAGTTCCAAAAAACTAAGGAATTTAACAGAAATGTTTGCATACCATATTTATCTGAACAATAGACAGCAACTCAATGGGATTCTCAGATTGAAGCAAACGAGAAATAACGATAATATAAACCATTTAGACAGCAAACGACCTACAGTCGTTTAACGGTGATTCTTTAATCAA
>MU185569.1:40570-93070 GCA_016904865.1 Pissodes strobi
CGGCACATTATAGTACCCGACGAGACCCATCTTTTTCCCATTTAAAGTTTACCTCTAACTTTTACCGTTTTCGAATTTTGGCCGATTTAATGAAAATCTCGATTTAAAAAAAAATATATATCCGTTTTTATTAGGGAAACATTTAAAGGGGCCCATTTACATGTTATTGACGTAAAAATAAAATTTTCAACAGCATATAGAGGGTGGTCAAAAAATAATTTTTGAAAAAAATCCCCTTTTTTCCGAAAAAACAGAAATACGTATATTTTTTAAGTTCGACGACTCACATACGGGTTAAAGGCCGTCGAAATACACATTTTTGGTGGTATGTATTTTTTCGTATCACTCGTAGTTTTGGAGCTACGATCTTTCTCGAATTTAAACGGCCGATTTCTCGAAAACTAAGTATATTGCTTTTTTTCGTAAAGAACCTTTTTTGGCGGCCTTGTGGTCCTCTACCTATATGCCGAATTTCAAATCGATCGGAAAAAAAGCCGATAAGTTCCAGGTAGGTTTCGGTTCCTATGGGACAAAATGAAGGTTAGGTCGATATAAAAATACGGTTTTTTCCGTTTGCTGAAATTCTTCTTTTCTCTACTGGAACCTACCCTTTAAAAAACGTGTTTCGCGATTTCTCCCACTTCTCTATAAAAATTCGGGAAACGGGGGCGTGGGAGCTGGGGAGTATCCACTAACCGGCCAACCCCGACTCCGCTGCGGAGTTTGAGCGCGGCAAAATTTCGCTCCGAGCTCCCGTTTAACCAGAAATCGCCCCTTAAAATCGAGCCCCGGCATCCCCGATTTAATTCCAGGTAGCCCCCACGTGGTACATCTACCATGAAAATATAGACCCTGCAGGTCATCTTCTTATACCGGAACCTACCGGTTAAAAGACCGCGCGGGCACCTATTCGCCGGATAGGCTATTATTGGCTCCTTAATTGGTCTGTTGTAAGGAGCGGCCAAATCCTGCTCGCCTCGGGCGGCCTAAAGTCTGGAGACGGGGCTGCTTCATGTAGCCTCTCTGCTACTGTACAGGGTGGCTCGTTTTCGTGTCTATGTATGGGGAACTCGAAAACCGTAAGAGATACAGTGTCGGTCAAATTAAGGCAAAATTGCGCATTTAGGTGCCTAATAATATGCCGTTTAGAAAGTTTGAAAACTCCGAGTATTTCCGGAGATATCCGGAAAAAAACGAAATTTTGAAAAATCGTTTTATTTTTTTCCTGGGCTTATTTAAAAACGTATCTCAAATTGAATTGCACTTTTGCATTGCCACTTTTTCCGCTCTATCCAATGATGGTATCCAGTTTGAAATCCGATGTTTCGTCTTCAAGGAATCATCATCAACTTTCTTTTTTTAAATACGAACTTTAATTTTTTAAATCTTTTTTCAGATGGTATTGGTGTTATTAATATGAGTATGTGTTTTTATTTTTTTTTTATTTTTTTTTAAATTTTTGATTATTTTTTTTAATTTATATATTTTGCTATGGCGTAATTTTAAATAATTTAAAGTAGGTACTTTTGAAATTTTTGTATTCTTTAAAAACATTTTATTTTGGTTTTTGTGTTAAGTGGAAAATTGGAGCCCGTATTAAAAATAAAAAAATAGTAAAATAGTATTGGCGTTATTAATATGAGTATTTTTTTTTTAAATTAAATATTTTGCTTTGGAGTAATTTTAAATAATTTAAGTTAGGTACTTTTGAATTTTTTATATTCTATAAAAATATTTTATTTTGTTTTTTTATATTAAGTGGAAAATTGGAGCCCGAATTAAAAATAAAAAATAGTAAAATTATTTTTTACGAGAATATGGCCATGAACTATTACTCAAACAAGTTGCTTAGTGCAAAGATAAAATATTTTCAACTTTTAACCAATTAAAAAATTTATTTAATAGAGAACATGAACAATTTATAATCATACTACGTGATACTATAGGTACTTTGATGGAAAAACGCACCTATTGGAATTTTGCCTACAAATTATTATTTTTTTTTATTACTTATATGCAAAATTCCAATAGGTGTGTTTTTCCATCAAAGTACCTCACGCAGTATGAATATAAATTGTTTGTTCTCTATTAAAAAAAAAATTGGTTAAAAGTTGAAAATATTTCATCTTTGCACTAAGCAACTTGTTTGAGTAATAGTCCATGGCCATATTCTCGTAAAAAATAATTTTACTATTTTTTATTTTTAATACGGGCTCCAATTTTCCACTTAATACAAAAACCAAAATAAAATGTTTTTAAAGAATATACAAATTTTAAAAGTACCTACTTTAAATTATTTAAAATTACGCCATAGAAAAATATATAAATTAAAAAAAATAATCATAAAAATTAAAAAAAAGGAATAAAAAAAAATAAAACACATACTCATATTAATAACACCAATACCATCTGAAAAAAGATAAAAAAAATTAAAGTTCGTATTTGAAAAAAGAAAGTTGATGATGATCCCTTGAAGACGAAACGTCGGATTTAAAACTGGATAACATCATTGGATAGAGCGGAAAAAGTGGCAATGCAAAAGTGCAATTCAATTTAAAATTCGTTTTTAAGTAAGCACAGGAAAAAAATAAAACGATTTTTCAAAATTTCGGTTTTTTTCGGATATCTCCGGAAATACTCAGAATTTTAAAACTTTCTAAACGGAATATTGTTAGGCACCTAAATGCGCAATTTTGCCTTAATTTAACCGACACTGTATCTCTTACGGTTTTCGAGTTCCCCATACATAGACACGAATTCGAGCCACCCTGTACAGTAAAATTGGTTAAGTACATTTGCGTCAATTGGACATTGTTTAGTTTCCAGTGAATTACCTCTTAGTTCATTAATAATACTACAGTTTTCCTTGGTTTTATTGCGTGCTTTCTCCAATCTATCATTATAATAATTTTGCTTGGCTTTTTTTATAACTTGTCTGTACAGGGTGTTCACCCATAATGTCCCCCCCTTTAATTTTGATAATTTTTAAGCTACAAAAAAAAATAAAAAAAATTGTAAGGCTTTTAATGTAGTTTTTGCTGCACACGTAAAGGAAAAAACAAAAAATTGTGCAGTATACAGGATGGATCAAAAAGAAACATTTTTTTAAATCTAGCCCCCATTTATTATTTGATTTTTCGATTTTCCATAAAATTCTAAGGATTTTTAATATAACACACTATATGCCTATTCCTAATACTTTAGGAGTTATTGACAGTCGAAGTCGCTATTTTGTTTTGTTCTTTTATTTTTTTATGGCAACAGCCACCTAAGAATATAACTTTTTTTTTAGCTTTTGATGTCATTGAGGTGTAAATAGTGAATTTCCTCAATTCGACGTCATTGCTTCGAGTAGTGCTTTTGTAACTTCTGTTTTAAAAATGAATAAAAGAATTATTATTATAATTAAAAATAGCGACTTCAACTGTCAATAACTCCTAAAGTATTAGGAATAGGCATATAGTGTGTTACATTAAAAATGCTTAGAATTTTAGGTAGAATCAAAAAATCGAATAAAAAATGTGGGCTAGATTTAAAAAAATTGTTCTTTTTGATCTACCCTGTATACTATACAATTTTTTGTTCTTTTCTTTTGATGTGCAAAAACTACATAAAAACCCTACAATTTTGTTTTTTTATTTTTTTTTGTAGCTTAAAAATTAACAAAGTTAAAGGGGGGGGGACATTATGGGTGAACACCCTGTACAGTCTTCTATAAGCATTAAAGTAATGATGGAAACGTGGATTAGTTGTATACTTTCTCAAAGTATGTAAAAATCTTAGATTTTTTGATGATGTTTTTAGACCAAGAGTTATCTATGGCTTTTTTGATTTAGTTCGAATCCTATTTAATGGGAAACTTTTATTAAAAATGTTTCAAACAAGGCCCGAAAAGAGGTCTAGGGGAGCAAGAGAACGGTATAGCATTGTCCAGTCAGTATTCTTACTTAAATTTCGAAAACAATTAAAATTCGACTTGTTATATAATCTGCCAACCATGGCTTTTTTTGCTTGCTTTGTTTCAGGAAAAATGGCCTCATGATCAGATAACCCTGAGGGAATTACATGAATATCACAAACCTGATCGGCGATAAAATTAAAACAAAAATAATCTATTAGTGTTTGTGAGTGAGATGTAATCCTTGTCGGCTGTGTAACAAGCATATTTAAATTAAGAGAGGCCAGGACATTGTTAAGACATTGCGTTTCATGTGAATCAGACAAATAATTCACATTGAAATCACCACAGACAATTAACCTACTACTAACCGGAAACAATGACAAAAGCAATTCCAAAGAATCAAGGAACTCCCCAATATTACTACTCGGTGGGCGATAAATACATATAATATAAAGATTAAGGATATTTACAAAAATTAAAGAAAACTCAAATTTTCCCTCAATAATATGTGCTTCAAACCTTTGAACATCAGTTATATTAATACATTGCAAAACAGTATCTTTTACCAAAATCATGGTGCCACCATGACGTGACTCCTTTCTGCAGTACGAAGAAACTGCAGTATAATTAGTAATCAAACAATTTTCTTCGGGTCTAAGCCAGTGTTCAGTCAAAAGTAACAAGTCTGGTAAGCCAAGAGTGTTAACAAAAATTTCAAACTCATCTGATTTGTTTCTTAAACATTCAACATTGAGAAGCATCAGCGACACAGTATTGTCATTTTTGACTGTAGTATTTTCCGAGCCTGTATTTATAAAAAAAACAATCGTTTATACTAGTATTTGGTGCAGCTTGCTCCCCCAAAGCTTGCTCCCCACTGTTGCCCACATCCAGAGGGGTTTCGGCAATACAGGTATTCACAATGGGAACAGAAGAACTGGTATCAATATATATGTCAGAATCCGAATTTCTTGACAACTCCCCTGAAAATGAGGATTTTCTAACTGTAATGTGTATTAGATTTTTGCATCTTCTTAGCTTATCCGACTCATTTATTAATTTAGCAACCATATAATTTGTCAATTTAAAACCAGATTTTTTTACATATGTTTAAGTATGAAATAGTATTTTCAGTGTACCTGTTCACATAATTTAGAAAGCCCTCAAATTTATTGTTATACTTATTTATATAATAATTTCCTTTTTTATTATTTAAAACAGAAGGCGATAAGAAAACAATATTAGTTTGCATGCAGTCCTTAAGTTTATCATTTAGGTATTTCAATTTTGGATAACAAGCAGACTCAAGGTCAACAGAACCACAAGACACAATCACAAAATCATGACGACCAAAGGAACTTACCAAAGCACCTATATTTTCTAGAACTTGTTTGCATGTGGCACGAGGCTTCACGATGGATTGAACAACTGTATCCCCCGTCAGGCGCTGAAGACTGTACACAAGGTCTTTTATTGTTTGATCTCCCAGTATAAGGATATTCTTAGACTTATCTGCGACTTGTAACTCAGGTATTGGACTGACACATGCACAACCATCGCCCACAGAAAAACAATCACCATTTAAAGCTATCTCTGTGTTAAGTGCATCATCCTGAAATGACCGCAGCCTGTTTATTTCCAGCTCCATGCAATCAATTTTTGCTTGATTTGCCTGATTTTCCATTTCCAGAAGGCGAATAGAGGTTATCATACTGCGGTTCATCTCAGTAAGCTCCCTTATGTCTTTTTCCAGACTAAGTGTCACTTGTTTTTGTTTTTCAACTTCGCACTTTAATTCTTTATTTTCAGCAAGCAGTTTATTCAATTCTTCTGTCAATTTCAATATTTCTTTTCTCTTATTGTTTAGAGTAATAACAAATTTTTTCTCACTCTCCAAAACTTCTGATTCAAAGTCTAGGGAACGCGTTCGTTGTTTTCTTGCGCAGGTTTCGGCATTTTTGAGGTCATTCTGCAGCTTTCCCAGTTCATCTTGGAGATCATTAATAATAAGGTTTTTTTCTTGAAGTTGAGTTTCATGCTCCTGCATATTTGCTCCAATGATGCCCTTAAGATCATGATTAACTCTCATCAACCGATCGATGTGTGGATCTACTCCCAGAATGCCTTCCTCACTATCCTTTTGCCTGCATTGATTAGAGCAATAAATGTTATGCGTTTCAATTATTGTATGATTTCTAAAGTCCCTTTGCAAGCAACTGGGGTGAAAGATATTATGGCAAACCACACACCAGAAATTCCCTGTAGTTTTATTAGTGCAGTATTTGAAACGCGATTTTCCTTCCATGTTTAAAAATTTCCGGGGCCCAGCCAAGAAGTCGTAACTATATAAATCACAACCAGTGCTATTTAAATCTGTACTCCAATACAAACTGTTTAATCTTTTATATTAACAATAACATTTAAAGAATTACCCCAAAAAATCATCAAATTCAAGTAAAGTAGGTAAAAATCTTTGGCAGAGAATGCCCCAGTGGAATTTATTTACCAACAATGGGCCATTGTATGCATTAAAGTTCATTGTATATCAACACTGATAAACATAAATTGGACTCGTCTCTTGTTTTTGGCGAATAACTGTAAATAAGTAGCACAGCTTGATTGAAATTATCACACTATAAACCACACTCAATAACAAACAAGTGGACATAAAACTTAACATTTATAAATCAGTAAAAGTACGGCAAAAACGCAAAAAGTAAGACTCATTTACCAATTGCCGACACACGCGCTGGCAACCACAAGCCAAGTTTCTTTATACAATTAACGCGTTCCGATCAACTAATGGAGAGGGCTGGATCAACCTAACTCTGAGCAAGAACGTCCAAATCAGCAATTGGAGAATACTGGACGAAGAAACCCTAAGCGACCACAGGTGCATTGCTTTCAATGTTGACGGGAAATTCACTAAAAGCATGAATAAGAAGACAATAGAAAATTTTGAAAGGTCGAATTTGCAAACGTTACTGATGGGAATAGAGAACTTAGCTGAATGTGACAATTTAATAAGATAAGCGCCTTATAGATTGGCTGCATGATAGTTAATAAAAGACACGTTAGGAAACCCTATGTCAGGGATACGGTCGCAAGTGGCTGGTGGACTGAGGACATCCAAAGGGACAAAACAGGCGCAAGAAGCGACAGTCATGAATGCGGACAACATCGAATACCTGACAGACCAGTACGTGCGTTTAAGGCATGAGTTAAGAATACAATTAAGACAGCAAAAGTGGTACACATAAATAATGAATTAGATGAATTAGCTGAGCCTAACCCGTGGGAGCTAGCCTGGAAATGGTTGGGCAGAAAACAGGTGGTCAAACAGTTCCAGAGAATGGTCGAAGGGGTGGAGTTGTCAGAAGAAGACTTCCAGCACCATCTGATTGACAAATATCATCCCGGTATCCCACCGGATCTGGTTAGACCGATGGAACTAATCGAGACGACTATGAGCTGCAGTAGGGCATGCCTAGCCGGAATAGAACATAAAGAAATTGACGACATAGTCATAGATCAAATCTATCTGATAACAAAGCCCACGGGGTGGACGGAATCAGCAACAGATTTGTAAAGCACATATGGAAATGCAAATCAAACTACCTATTGAAAATATACAACTTTTGTGAAACAAACGCCTACTTCCCAGCCACCTGGAAAACTGTTAAATTGGTCTGGATACCTAAATCGGATGGCGGCCTTAGGTCCATTAGCATTCTGCCGGTGCTGGGTAGGATCCTGGACAACCTTATCAACGAGAGACTACAAGTTGATCTTAAGAGAGGATTTCTGCCAAGTGATCGACAGTATGGCTTTAGAAAAGGACGCGGAACAGTAGGAGCCATTGGTAAACTGGTCGTGGACGTACATATGGTTAAGCAGAGTAAAAAACAACAACTTTTGTTCTGCGTTATAAAGGAGCTGGAAACTATGAAGATAGAGACTGGGTTAATAAAGATTTCGTCGAGTTTCCTCACAGACAGGAAGGTAAAAAGTGGCACCGTATCAAAGGCAATAACAAGAGGCTGCCCGCAAGGCTCCAGCCTAGGACCAACGTTGTGGATCTGTTTGATGGAGGCCTGGTTTAGGGCGATGAAAGAAATGGAAGACACCCTGGAAGCTGAGGCAAGAGTTATAGTACAGGTATACGCCGACGATCAGGCAGTACTTATCCAATGTAAATCGATAAAGCAATTAGAAAGAACTTGGCCATTGGTGGTTTCAAAGATTAGGGAGTAGGCGGGTGCGAATCACCTCGATTACAACCAAGACAAGTGTGAGATTCTGTTCATACCCTCAGGAGGTACTCATGGCAGACACCCCAGAATTAGCTGGCAGGATGGTCATGTGAATTACAAGGAAACAGTAAAATATCTTGGGAGGCTTGACAGGAAGCTGCTTTTCCTTGAACATGTAAAGCATATTAGAACAAAGGCTTAGAACAACGCAATTAGGACAATAATAACTGGTCTCATGAGGAGGAAGAATGTACATTGTCGAGAATTGGTAAAAAAGATCTGGAATAGGGTGGTGAAGCCAGCGATATTATACGGGGTGGAAGTGTGGGGATGTAAGGCCCAAGACACGAGAATTAAAAGGCAGCTAGAAGCTATTCAACGAGTAGCTCTAAAAGGTATAGAACGACTCTATAGCACGGTTTCAACGGAAGCCATGCAGGTACTGACAGGCGACCCACCCCTTCGGATCATCGCAGGCCAGACATTTTCGGCTTGGGAGGAACATCGGCTGGGTATAAAAGAAAGCAGCGTAAAAGAACATATGAGGGTGCGCCGGCGCGGCGATTCGAAAGACCTTTGTGATTCGAG
Organism: Pissodes strobi; assembly: GCA_016904865.1. Classification (NCBI taxonomy): domain Eukaryota; kingdom Metazoa; phylum Arthropoda; class Insecta; order Coleoptera; family Curculionidae; genus Pissodes; species Pissodes strobi. Next base: position 49,313 of record MU185569.1, read on the forward strand.
ATCCAACGGAGCAAATACAGTATGACTATAGCAGCGGTCAGGGGGGAACACGAAGGAATTGGAGTGCATATTATAAAGCAAAACAACAATTGGACGCATGGAGCCCTATTTAAGCAAAAGCGAACTTGTTTTGACGCGGAGAGTTAGGTATAAGATTTGCCCTCAATAAATGCGACAATGGCAGAATTCGACTAAGAACGGACTCGAATACGGTGCTTGACAGCACGACTTCTGGTCCAGAAACGGAACGGTGGTCTCTATCCAGCAACTCGTATGGAGGGCTGGTAAGCGGGGAGTGTTCATATCGGTGATAAGGGAGTCATATGACGCACATAACCGAAACGGTAAGAGAGCACATGCCGAGGCCAGAAAAATGCTGAAGGAGAGCGAGAGAGGCATCTGGACAGAAAGTATAAAAGGTAGTAAGAAAGGGATGAAGACTGAGAGAACGGAAGCTGTTGTCTCGAGGTGGCAAACAGCCTGGGACAGCAGCCTGAAAGGAAGGACTACTTATAATTTGTGCAAAAAGTGGGAACAGGCTAGATACTGCTCTCGGAAAAGCGTGGCCAGCTAGCCATCGGGCATGGTAATATGAGGGCGTATCTGGTTCGGTTCGGGATGCGGGTGAAGAGGATATCTGCGAGTGTGGAATGGATAAGACGGAAGACGTGGTGCATATAATGAATGAATGTACAAAAGAGAATAGGTTGAATGCAAGGCATAATACACTTCTGGAGCGAGGCAACTTAGACTTCAGTTTTCGGGACGCCCAGGGTAAAACCAGGCAAGGTGATATTGTATCATTTAATGCTCTAGCAAAACAAATAATCGAGTGGAATGACTTTGAACTGCAGAATGGGTAACTGGTTCTACTGAAAGGATGGAATAAAAAACTGAAATGTAAGCTAATCATAAGCAGATGTAATATTATGTATCGTATAGATACAAGAATTAGGTGGTCTACCCTACCACCAGGGTAGAGAAGGGGATAAACTGCAGCTAGTCGTGTGATATAAACACACTACAGTAGTCAAAATAATGTGAGTGTAATCTAGGTTTATTTCAATGTACTATTATATAGGTTCACTTAGTATTAGAGAAATGTTGTTGTTGTTACTGCATTAGAAAAGAAAATAAAAAAATAAAAGAGAATCATGGTCTTCTTTCCCCGGGGATCCAGCGTCCCGTTTTGCCACGATGCCTACGGGTACTGTGGCGGAACGACGCCTCGGCGGAGAAGCGGAGTTAGGATTGGTTCTCTTGAGAGTGGTTTTGCTAGATATGGAAACACACGATAGCCCAAAACCGATAGGTAGGTGGGCGGCCAAGTGCCTCAAACTTTTCTGCCACGGGATTGATTTAGGTTAAGTTTGGTTAATAAATTGTTTGGCCCGGCCCGATCCGATTCTATTTTATAAATTACACCTTTAAGCTGCTTTATAGCTAAAAAGACACTCACCAAAGACCAGTGCTGCTAGATGACGAATAGAGAATAATTATTGTCGCAACCGTTAAAATGTATCGTATTTTATTGTAGGCAATATCGTTATCTTTTCTTTTCGGATCGGAATAGCTAGCGTTCAAAACTTTACTCGATTAAATAATATTGATATCGACAATAAATTAAAAGTGTAGTATTTTTGCGTCCTATATTAGTTTCTACAAGGGTGTATTATAGTATTTTACATCCAGATATAGTATAACACAATATATCATTAAATAATTGGCAACCCTAGGCATACAGTTAAGCTGTGGTTATACTTATGCCGGCCTGGCCCGGCTCGGTTTTAAAATTCAAAATTTTGGCCGGGCTGGGCCGCAGCCCGACCGAAACGGGCCGGCCCGTGCATGGCACTGATGCCGGTAACCACGCCGCTGGATTTAATATAAAGAGCTCTTACTTTATTTTTTAGGTGGCAAAATGCATTTAAGAGCTGGTGAATTCGACAAGGCTTACACCGACTTCTTCGAGGCGTTCAAAAACTACGACGAATCGGGCAATCCGCGTCGATTAAATTGTCTAAAATATTTAATTCTGAACAGCATGCTGATGAAGAGCGCGATTAACCCTTTCGATTCGCAGGAGGCCAAACCCTACGCAAACGATCCAGAGATTAAAGCTCTAACGTTGTTGATAAACGCGTTTCAAAATAACAAAATGGGAGACTTCGTCGTTATTTTCGAGAGAAACAAGGTTTGTTTTTACGTTTTAATCCCCCCCGTCCCACGTAAATTTTATCTCCGAAAGGATAGATCTCCGCTATGCCGATCATCTTATTCATTCAGCTCAAGTGCTTCCTATTCTTACTGCAGGATTTGTTTTATAAGTCAGGATTTTGCGACTTTGAAAATCTGGAAACTCTCGGGGGAAGGGTTAGGACCATTTCATTATTTATGAAATCAGGGAATTTATTCAATTAATTGTAAATTTTTAAAGGCATTTAGCAAAAAGGGTCAAATACAAATATAAAGTATATTTAAAAAGCAACAATTAATCATAATTATCAAAATGTCTGTTTATTAGATAGTGCTCTATATTTTATTGCACTATTTGATTCTACAAAAGAGCTATAGCATGGTCATTTCCTGTCAAACACCGCTAATTCTAGGACCTCTTCATAGGCGTAGCTAGACGTTCAACTCTGAGGGTGCTGAAGTCCAAAAAAAAAACTAAAAACAGATTGCAATAATTTACAAAGAAAATAAAATAGATATTTTACCTAAAAAAAAAAGTTAAAGAGACCATTACGTTCAAAACAAACTGCATGCAAATGCATGTACAGTGTTTTCCCGTATAGAAGCGCAATTCCGTAAAGAAGTTAAAGTAATGCGCGAACAGTGCTTTAAAGGGACTTTCCCTTGTTTCATCAGTGTGACCAATGTTGAACTGTTAATGCCGTGATCAACTGCTCCCCGATAGACCTATATTAATCAAGTGGTAAATGTAATGTGTACATTAAGGCTATATTTATTTTTTTATTATCACTAGTCCACAAACAGCTGTTCCGCAGGAATAATTTCATCACAATAGTGAGTTCGACTGTGGATGATATAACATCTTCGGGACACGATTAGCGCTTCATAGTGCGACTTTATAGTTCTAAATGGAATCGAGTTACTTCGGTCAAGTATTCTGCGAGGACCAGTGCCTTGCTAGGCGATGTTAGAAAATTCACCGAGACGACGCAGGATTAGGCCGGAGTGAAGTTCAAGAAGATATGTAACCCCCTGCTGCCAAAGTAAGGGGTGCAATTCGACGGAACGTTGCTCAGGCAGTAGTCTCTTCAGAGAAGATCCACGAAACCAGAGGATGGTTAAGGCAGATCAGGTAAGCGACAAAACTCTATTATTCTCTAATCAAAATTTTTTTAAGAGTAGAGATAGATACTGATATATCAAGGAACAGTAGCGCTAGCCCTATGGCAAGCCGTAGCGACAATAACGACTTCCCGACCCTTCCCCCGGCAAACGGGGCGCTCAAGGCGGTGGCCGGGAGGCAAAAACTTTTTTCAGGAACGACGAAGACAGCAACGAAAGTGACTGCTCTGAAGAAACTTCGGGAATGTCCGGAACCAGCCGCGCAGCGCGAAGATTAGCCAGAGCCAGGGCGAACTGCGACCAGGCGAAGACAGAAAAATCAGAGACTGAGGCGAAATTGAGGAAAGTACTCGACGCCTACACCAAAATTAAGGAGGACCGAGACCAACAAAGAGAAGAGAAGGAAGCTCTCAGAGCGAGACTGGAGAGGCTCGAGAAAACTCTTCGAATCCCAAAATGTTGCAATGAGGACAGCCCCCCCCCCTGCAGCAGCCCCCTGCAGTAGCCCCCCTGCAGAAACGAGGAAACGACAGACAAGGAGCCGCGACAGCTCTGAGGAGCGAGAAACGCAACCAAAAAGGACGGATCAAGAAGCGCCAAAGAAGATAGCCGAGGCCATGGAAGTAACGCCGTCCGAAGAGGAACAATGTACCTCTTACGCCAGCCTTTCCAAGAAGCCAGCAGCGAAGACCCTAATCCCTCCTATCACCATAGAGGGAAATGAAGATTGAAAGAAGCTTTAAAGGCGGAGAACATAGAGTTCCATTGCTCCAAAACAAAGAGTCAGAACACTCAGGTGTATACGAAGACCGCCGATGACTACCGGAAGTTGGGCCGTTACCTCCACGGAGAAGGCAGGCCGTTCTAGACCTATCAACTTCTTGAAGCGAAGAAGACTCACGTGGTGATCAGGGGATTGCCAATAAAAATTGACGTCAAGTTCCTGCAAGAGGAGCTCGTAGGAATGGGCTACAAGGAGGTCGAAGTAGTCGAGATGACCAACCGTAGAACCAAAAGGAAAATGCCACTGTTTTGGTAAAAACCAAAAGCAGTGAAATTTTCAGAGCCAAATACATCCTCGACTTGAGCATACGTGTCGAGAAAATGATGAAAGAAGAGGGCCCGAGGCAGTGCTATCGCTGCCAAAAGTACGGGCACACCCAGGCTGGCTGCTGCTTCTTCTCCATCTGCGTGAGGCGCGAAGACAAGCATAAGGCGAAAGACTGCCCAGTCCCTAGGGAGGAAGGACTCAGGAACGCCAAGTGCGCCAAGTGCGGCAAGGACCACCCTGCCAATTACAAGGGATGCGAGAAGTTCCCCAAGAAGCAAGTGACGACACAAAAGCCGCCTAGACCGACGGGTAATAACCCGCCGCTCAGGCAAAAGGGTGTCCAAGCTCCCCAGGCCGGCGGACAAAAACAAAACAGAGAAAGCGACCGAGCCAACGCCTGCAGCCCATAAAGAGCCTGATTCAAGATCAGGTTATGGCGATGATTGTAGCATTGATCCAAAAAATGATTCAGGAAGCTTTCTCCGCCTCGACCGCCTCACAATTATGCCGTGGAACATCTGTGGCTTCAGATGTCGCAGGATCGAAGTCCAAGATTTTCTGCAACGACACAATCCGGCCGTTCTGGCCTTGCAAGAGACCAGGATTAATCGATCAATTAACTTCACCCTACCCGGATATACCATCTATCGTCTCGACAGAGTTAACCCCATAGGAGGTTGGGTTGCTCTAGTAGTCAACAACGAGATAGAACACAGCAATCTAGGAATCGAAATGAACTCAGAGATTGAAGCGGTCTCCATAAAAGTCTCAAGATAACTGAAGAGGACATAGAAGAGTTAACACGAGACCCAAGCCCCAAGATCATCATTGAAGACTTGAACTGCAAACATCAGCAGTGTCCAGTTTCAGGACTAACAGGAACGGTCGAAGATTGGCACAGTATTGTAAAGACAGAGGTGTAGATGCTCTAGGACCGGATCAGCCCACATTCCTACCCAGGGGTGTAGGAAGGTCCCAAAATTCTGGACATAGCACTTCTTAAAAATGTGCGATTCGACACGAACATAGATACCATAGTAGAAGGGACATCAGATCACAATCCTATAATGCTGTGCGTCAATCTAAGACTAGCAAGATCCAACCTGAGAGCAAGAAAGAAGAACAACTGGCATAGATACCAGAACCTGATTAAAGACAACACCCAAATTAGATGAATAAACAACGCCCAGCAGCTAGACATCGAAGTCGAAAATCTGGAAAAACAACATCATCCAGGCCTACAACTCTAGTACTGCTGTAGAAGATCTCTCCAACACTCGACGACATGATGATCTCTCCGACAAGATTAAGAACATGATCCGAGAGAACAGGAGACTTAGGCGAGTTTATGCAAGAACCGGCCGAGACAATGACAGAGTCAAGCTGAACCAGCACAACGGCACTCTAAAAACGAGACTCAAGGCGCATAGAGACGAATCTTGGCAACACAGGGTCAGGGAACTGAGCCTAGAACAATCAGCCTGACAGATGCAGAGGGCACTCCCCAACCCCAGGACTCTTGTCCCGCCCTTAAGCGGAGCAGGAGGCCTGGTCTACGCGGACGTGGATAAGGCGGGGCTATTCGCCGAAACCATGCAGAACCAAGGCAGATTAAACGAACATCCTGACGAGGATGAGGAACATCTCGAGGACGTACAAGGAAGAGTCATGCGCCAAGAGCAGCGACGCATTCAGCCTAGGTGTGATATTCACCAGGAACGGACAAGATCAGTCACATAATGCTCAAGAAGCTACCAAGAAAAGGCATAACAGCAACTGCCAACATCATCAACGCGATGATGAGACTCGGACACTTCCCTGAAATGTGGAAGGAGGCTGAGGTGATAGTAATACCTAAACCAGGTAAGGATAAGACCAATCCTGAAAATTACAAGCCTATCAGTCTCCTTTCGGCTGTTAGCAAGATGGCAGAGTGAGTCACACTGAAGAGACTTAACAACGAGTCAAGCGAGCAAGGCACAATCCCCAGTATCCAGTATGGATTCAGGACAGGACACTCATCAGAGTTACTGCTGCTCAAAGCAGTGGAATACATAACCAAAGGATTTAACAGCGGTAAAGCTGCAGGTGCAATCTTTCTAGACGTAGAAAGGTCATTCGACAGAGTATGGCATCAGGGGCTAGTAATAAGATGATAGTAGGGGGCAACTCTGATCGAATCATCAAGATCATCAAAAGCTACCTGACAAATGGAAGATTCCTCGTGAACATCAAGGATAAGACATCCAGGCCAAGGACACTTGAGGCAGGAGTACCGCAGGCCTCAGCCCTTCGACCGTCCCTGTATTCAATATACACCTACGATATACCACCAATCGAAGATGCACAGGTATCATTGTAGCTGACGATACAATGATACAATATACACACAACAACACCACGAGGATAAGCACTGTGCTACAGAGAGCCACAGATGAAATCACCAACTGGATGATGAAGTGGAAAATGGAAGTAAATGAGCGAAAAACGCAGGCCATAATCCTCCAGAGAAGGAGAAAGGCTGCAGAACCACGCATAAGGATAAATAACACCAACATTCCTTGAAGCGACGAAGTCAAGTATCTTGGAGTACACCTGGACCGTGGCTTGACATGGAAAAGGCACATCCAAGCTGTAAGAGACAAGGCCAAATGGGCAATGGTCATGCTAAATTCCCTAATTGGGAAGAATAGCGAAATGGCATTGAAGACCAAACTTGTCATGATAAAGTCAATAGCGAGATCTCAACTGACGTATGGCTCAATAGCCTGGGGATACGCAGCGTACAGAGAACGTACTAATCAGGAGAGCAGCTGGCACACCATGGTTCGTCAGAAATGCTGACCTGCAACGAGACCTACAGTGGCAGCCTTTAGAAGACTGTATAATCGAAAAGGCCAGGCGCGTATTCCTAAAGGCAGAAAACCATGCTGATGAAGGACTATCACCCAGACGACCCAAGGACCAGAAGATGGGCCAAATACAATAGACCCAGGAGTCTAATTGTATAAGAACACAAAATAACAGACGATACACTATACACGAGATGCGTGATCAAGTAATCACACGCTAGGGAGCTACACAGGATGATCAGGACTTAATAGGATTCAATCCCTGAAGTCTTTAACCCGACGTGCAGCAGATGATCCACTAGAGGGGTCCAAGTACAGGTCGGCAATAGCTGGAAGTTTTAGTTGGTATGCTAATGCACCGAGTCCAACACTACGTGGGGGGTGTGCATAAGAGAGCATGTTTACCAGATCACAAAAAAGGAATAATTTCACTGTAATTAATTGTAGTTTTATGTTTATAAATGATGCTTTGGTTAGGATTAAATTGCTACTTACACTGATTAGTTCTTTAGTATTCGTAAGCATTATTATTATTTCGATAGTGTGTGAGGTTGATTGTTAGCACTGACTGAATTTCTTTATGCTTTAGCACCGTCAGAATTAAAGACTAGATTTTTTATATTCATATATTTACGAGTTTAAGTTGTTTTCAAGTTAACATAATGTATATTAGAGTATTCATCTAACGCTAAAAGTTCTTGTTGTATTCTCAAAATCACGTCAGAACTAGCCCTATGGTAATTTATATTACCTACCTAATTAAGGTGAAATTTAAAAAATGCAAGAAGAGCCAGGCACCACAACCAATTGACACAAGGAACCTTTTAGATCCAGAAGTGAAACCGAAGGTCCAAAAGGAATTAAACTGAAGACTTACTAACATCTGTAATATAACTGATGCAACTAGGTAGGGCAACAACGATGTATCGCTACATCGATACAAATCGATGTATCGATAAAAAAACATCGATGTTGTGAAATATCGATGTTATGTATAGTTTACTTAAAATATTTCATGCTTTTTAAAACCTAGAAGGAAATGTGTGACCACTGAAGTATAGGTGCATAAATTACACGTTGCTGCATTGGGAAGAATTAAACAAGTTAAGAGAATAGCTAAAAATGTTTTATTTAAAAATCTAAATGACAAAAATAAACGTTATAATAAACTATCAAATAAATCAAAATATTTTGAATAATCATATAAAACGAAATATTTTTATGATTAATACTTATGCGTATACAGATACAAACAATCTAGTGAACAATAATTATAATTATTTAAGTTTTTATAAACTTTACAGAACAGACTAGCAATGTACCACGCGGAAACGTGACGAAATTATGGAAACAATCGAACAATCTTTTAAAAAGTTCAGTCACCTTCTCGAGGGATTCACCGGATTCAGACCATATTTTCCTATATTATGTACGATCACAACCGCCTCCAAGTCCCAGCCGCGAAGTACAAACAACGGCAACGCTGCAAGTAGATACATTAGTCACGTGACATTTGACAAGTCTAGTATTTAAAGTTAAGGGGAACAGGTTGTTTATTTTCGGTTCTCCTAATTAAATTGCATTTTTTACCGGGTTTTCGTTAATATTTTACATAAACCTCGCGTGAAGTGATTGCCAAGAACCTCTACGAAGTGTTAGTTCTATTTTTGGTGCAGATTCTCCGTAATATCAGTAAAAAAGGGACAAATCAAGTGAAGCCGGGCGGCCGGTCGCAGTCGTTTACCTTGCTCTAACTCCGGCAAATAATATTTTTTATGGTTTTCGTCTTTTTTTGTAGTTTTCTGTGTCCAGTATTTTAACTTACAGCCGATTTTCAGGTATAAGTAAGTGAATAAGTGAAAAATATATGTAGTTACATAAGTTTAAAAATGTGGTAAGTCAGTACCCTATTTTTTAAATTTTGTTTATTTGTTTATTTATTTATCAACATGCCAATTCTATGCTGTATTCCTGGGTGCAATTCAAATTATCCTAGTATTTTAAAAGCAGAAGAAGAGAGTGAATCAGTTTTTCACTTCCCAAAAGATGAAAACCTGAAAATCCAGTGGCTAAAAGCCATTCCAAGAGCTGATTGGTCACCCACTAAATATTCTGTAGTTTGTGCTAAACATTTCGTCCCAAGTGATATTATTCGTGAGCAAATTTTTCTTTTACCTGATGGCACCACATAAGATCCCACTAAAATGAGACTAAATTTCACAGCTGTTCCGTGTGTAGAAGAAGCAGAAAAGTCGAGCGGAGCGAAACAAGGAGCATCAAACGCGTAACTTTTAACTGAACCAAGCTTCCGAACAATCGGATTTAATTAAAAGTTTTGAAAATCTTCTAAATAATTCACAGAAAAACAATGTTTCCGAATTTGGGGAAATTGAAATTGTAAGTGGCCCGAAAACATATTTTTATAGTCGGTAGGTATTTCTTCTTTTCCATGCTAACGCGGCGTTGCCACTTGTCACTTTGCGGCTGGGACTTGGAGGCGGCTGTTGTACCATGTACGGCTGAGTCGGTTGGTTTCTGGTCTTGCGCGATGCCGTTACCGCGTTGCCACTTTTACAAATTTTCAGTTTTACAGGGGTCATTAGGTGGCATTAGCTGACTCGTGACTCGTGACCACAGTACGATATTGATATTGCGCGGCGGCGGGTGACGCCACTGAGAAGCATCGCTGCTGACTGCCCCTGAAACGAGTCGTGACTCGTTACTTTTTGCAGAGCTTATCAACGACACGTACATAAAATCGATATTCGTACGTTGGTTATATGTATTAAGATCGTTTTTCATCGTATAGTTTGGTGATAACACCCTGTATGTTCGTAGTATGATTGAGCCATAATTCAAAATCAAATAAATTTATTTCACCCCAGGTAAACAGTAATTTGTGTTTTTAGTTACTCCTTAGCCCCAACCTGGATTGTCGGTAAAATAAATTTCATTATATGAAACAATCGCTGGAAAGCAAGTTGTCACTCTCCGTCAAGGAAAAGGTTATTGATCGTTTTCAATTTAATATATCATTGTCTCCGTCAATGTTGTGTAAACAACAATATGTCAACTATTGAAAGTACATGTTTCCACCCTGTCAAATGCATGCGCGTCCGCGAAATTCTCGCTCTATTCTCCCTCCGAACCTGCAGTTCTCTCAACTTAACTTCGCCAGGCATATAAGACTTCGAAACCTGAATCGAATCTTGAGTACAGGAATAGAACTGTCTTACTTCTTAGTACAAATTTCCAACCGCCATTTTATCTTCTTCAATCGACAACCACAGCAAAAAACCCCTAAAAGAGTACTTAATTTAGTGTAGGAGACACAGAGTACATCAGATATTTTCTAAATATCTGTGCAAACAAAATGAGAAAATTGGCAGTTGAATGCGTGTAAGGCACTTATTACTTCTTCTCAATTTTGAGAAAGCTAATTAAATATTTTGGCGTCAAACAAGGCAGCGACAAAGGCTGATGTTTTTGGCGCCAAACTCAAGCAGTGCGACGACAGAGGCAGATACTTCTCGGTTGAGTGTTCCCTTGTCTCTGGTTTCATATTCATCTATGATTTTAGTGCCTGACAAACATTCAACCGAGAAGCATCGGCCTCTGTCGTCGCACTGCTTGAGTTTGGCGCCAAAAACATCAGCCTCTGTCGTGCCCTATTCGACGCCAAGATATTTAGTTACTTTTCTCAAAATTTAAGTTTAGTTAGTCGAAGAAGTAATAAGTACTTTACAAGCATTGAACTAGTCACGATCGGCCAAGTGGCAGCTCTCGTTAGTCGATGGTGCCACAAAACATCTACCCTCGTCGTAGCCCTGTTTGACGCCAAGATATTAGGCTATTTTCTCATTCTGTTTGCACAGATATTTAGAAAATATCGTGTCCCCTTTCTTCAACACAGAATTAAGGACTCTTTTAGCTGTTTTTACTCATTTTCTCAAGACAGAAACGCGGTAGCGTCTATCAGTGGCGGCTCGTGATATTTTATTGCTGTGTGCTGCATTGTAAAGTGTAATTTTAAATTTATCGAATAATTTTCACATTTACATATGTATCGAAGATAAATAAAAATACTAACATTGATTCTACTTAGAACTTTTTTTTTCTAATTTTGGTTATTTATGAATAAAGCAAATACTTAAAATTCTAAACCGGACACATGAAAGAAGAGAACATACTGAACATAGTCTTTTAAAGTGGTTAGATACATTTTAAATTAATTTTTTATATACAAAATCCATACGTCCATTTTTTTCATTTACAATTTTTTCTATGATAATTGTATTAAAACGTAAAATGAATCAGCTCTTTTTCAACCGATATCATTGTCAAAGCGTTAAATCTCTCTTGTGTTTCGCAGAAAACGTTTAATTCTCTTCAAAGTCGAAAAACAACGTACTCCTTCTGCAGTGGATATGGGTGTTATAGTCATAATTAAAACTAATGTTATTATATATAATATCTTAAAATATATATAAATAATATCAGGAAAACTACTTGCGACAAATGCTTAAATTAAGTAAACTAGCGCAAAGGGCCTGGCTACTAAATTCAACATAAATAACCGCGTTTAAAATCAAACGCGGCAACAAATCTAGCCGTGTCACAGTGCTTCGACCAATGGGAAAAAATAGAAAATCGACTATATTCAAGTGGCCAAATTTGTACTTTAATTTTAAACAACATATACTAATTGAACTAATGCCAAGACAGAAATTTAATTTTTTTATCGCTATGTCACAAAAAACCTGTCGAAACTTAAAGCACTATGAAAGGAAAAAATTGGTGCGACGCGATATTGCACAATTCAGGTATTTTAATCCTTATGTTCACCCTGTTTGCGAGTTAGTTGTGAAATTAATATAGCAATGGCCAATAAAGCTTCAGGTATGTAGTAAAATATAGAGTATATTTGGAAATCGTAAATATAGCCCTTTAGTTCTAATTATTTTTTTTATGAAACCAATTCATTAGCTATATAATTTCTTGATGTTTTGTACCTTTAAGTAGAGTTTTTTTAAATAGCCCAAAAATGCCTCATGCAGTTTAATCTTGATTATAAAGTAAAATTCATCCTCTTTCTATCGGTGTATTTGTTTGTTTGCGCAGGACTGCGCTAATGCCCAAAAAACCTATTTCTAGGCACCGATGTGAAAATTAAAAACGAAGATTTGCTACTAGCCTGGAAAAATAGCAAATCGCATGAGGCGGAACATGCAGTATTCATGAAAATTTCAACTTTTTATGAGAATGTGGAAATTTCTACGCATTCTCAGAATAAGGTAAAAGAGGCTGCACACTTTTATTGCCTTGGATTAAATGACCGGTATAAAAAATGTCAAAGGAAATATGACAAATTTTATAGCCAAAATCAGGTCTGACTAAATTAAAACTTGAACTATTAACCATTTAGTTTTAAAAATATGTTACAACTCTTGTATAATAAGACATTACCTTGTAATTACCTTCTATTGAAAAAATTATTTCTTCTGTAATATATGTATATTTTTTTCATTGATGACATGGCTGTTAGTATACAGTGCGGACGTAAATAGTCCCCCCTTCTAATTTTTGAACTCATCGATTTTTTTGGAGGTTAAAAAGTAGTAAAGCTTCTCTTAAAAGTTAGGTCCAAATTTGAACAAAATATGTTGATTTGCTCAAGAATTAGAAATGGGAGGGGGCTCTTTACGTCCGCCCTCTATAATTTTATTGTATCTAATATTGAGCAAATAAGAGTTTAAACCCATAATCCCATAAAGTGATAAAGCAAAATAATTTTTTTTTGATAATATAAAATCCCAATCCCAAACAAGTAGATATTAATTTATACTTCTTTTCTCCAGCTTTATAGAATGTTTAACCTTGCCTGTTTACCGTCTAATCACCCCTAAACATATTTCAACTTCTTTTGATAATCTATTAGACCATCAATAATAGTTTTAAATTTAAAAGAATAAAAATATTTAAGCCGTTCAAATTATATGATATTTTTTCCTGAGCTCCCATATACCCGAAGCACTGTGCGTGTGCTTGAGATTGGGCAGCACCACCGTCTATTGAAATAATCGTTGAAAACACGCGAGCGGGATCAGCGGAGACGCGACGACCAAAAGGCTCGTTGTGCTAAAATTCATATCGCACACCGATCCGAATTATACAACATAAGGCGTTGGGTCTGGAGTGACGGTGCAGTGGGTATGTTTATCTCGATGATATTAGCGGCGCGGCAATATTTTACTTTCCGTCCAGATAAATAATAATTTTCAAAAGAAAATGGCAAGTATTTATGTACTAAAATATTATTTTAATTTTCCTGTGATTTTGCTATGTGCTGCAGCTCCTCAGCACATATATACCAGCCGCCACTGGCGTCTATCCTGTTGTAGCAGATTGAAGAAGGTAAAATAGGGTTTGGAAAATTGTAGTAAGAAGTAAGACAGTTCTATTCCAGTACTCAAGATTCGATCAAGTTTCGAAGTCTAATATCCCTGGTGCAGCTAACTTGAGAGAATTGCAGAAAAAGCAAGTGTGCCTGCTTTTGAAGTTTAAGTGATTTATAAGGAAATACTAGAATATTTTTCTTTGTTATTCTTGACAGAATGGTGAATGAATATTGCTAGTTGAAATTTAACTTTAATTTCGACCCTTAAAATTTGCTATATTTATATACTATAAATTAATATGCATTAAAATAGTTAACTAGCACCCCTAAGTACTCCCTAGCTACGCCTATGAGCCTATTTTAAAATAAGATTATCACTGGTTCTGAATAGTGAATTAATTTGAAAATTTGCTCAATAATATATATACCTAATTAAAGAACAAATTCTGGAAGAATCGGCTGGTAGAGCTTTTCATGAAATACCCGATAAAAAATATGCAAAAGAAATAATTGGACTTTTTTCTTAAATATAAACTTTCCCTTTTTTAGGAATCTTTAATGACTGACCCGTTCATTCGAGAACATTTGGAGCAGTTGCTCAAATATGTTCGCGGAAACGCGCTGATTGGACTGATAAAGCCCTACAGAAACATCAGGCTTTCGTTTATAAGCGAACAGTTAGGAATCGACGAAGAAGAGGTGGAAAACTTGCTCGTTTCGTACATACTGGATGGGTATATAAAGGGGAAGATCGATCAGGTCAACAGGATGTTGCGAATGACAGAAAAGTCGGACGATGAAAGATATATCGCTATAGAAAATTGGACCAAAAGCTTATCGAACACTTTTGCTTCGATAACTCTTTGACTTGGTTGTGAAACTAATATTTTGTTATATTTGTTATATAGTTTTTGAAATTATTTGAATCTATGTACTTACATAAATCAATTAAATAAAAAATATTGTTTTGTTTTCAATGGTATTAAATTACTTCTTGATCATCAGTTTAATCAAATGTAAAATAAATTTATAATATATCATAAGGGTGTTCGAAATATTGAAGGATTTAAAATTATGAAATATGTACTATAATTTTTTCGATATTGCCAAAGAGGAATGTTGGGACGCTTCTCATCACGTGTTGCAGAGTATATTTGCTTGTGGTGATCCTCTTTGTTCTTTCAGGTTGCGTAGCTCAGATGGTGATGAATAGAATAATAACTCGCTGACTTCAACAAATGTACGTATGTGGATGTCCAGGTTTAGTAGAAATTGACATATGCACCTATGTTGATAACCATGTTTAAATATAATTTACCAGAAGAACGTGAAGCGTATGATCATTCGTCGAGGACTGATCGGACGCAACCTATTTGATTCCCTTGAGGCATTTTGAGGTTCCCTTGAAAGTACTTTTAGTTTATGTTGAAGCTAAGAGATCTAATTTGTTTACTTTATATGGATATGCTTAATTCGGTTTCACTTTAATTTAGGTTCACTTTACTTTGTGAAATTAATGATGTAAGCAGTTGAGCAGCTCTTAACATAATGCTGTAATTGGACCAATGTTAGTACGACCGCATACATAGGTAAACTGAAAACAATAAAAGACACATTAAGGAACTGCATCATAATTTTGATTGACTCACTAGAGGGTTTAGCTAAAATCATATTGATAGTAATGGGTGAAGTGTATCCTAAATTAATGAACTCTTTATATAAATCGAAAGACCTGATTTCGTTAATAGGGCATTCAAAAAAGATATGATTCAGAATTTCTAATTGTCCACACTCACAAAGTGGAGATTCCCTAATTTTAAGTTTGTGTAAATGTTCACCTGTTAGACAATGTCCAGTTCTCATCCTAATTATGGTAGTAATGTGCCTACGGTCTTTAAAAGGTACTAAGGAAAACCATCTTTTTACTGGGAATTTGTCCTGCACCTTGTTATATTGGTAATTTTTGTTTAGCAGCGAAGTTACCCAATTTTGTTTAAATCCTCCTTTAAGATTGTATTTAATGTTATTATATACCTCAACTACATCAATGACCTTATCTCTGGGAACATTCAAAATTCTACCCACGTTTGCAAGAGTATCCGCTTCAATATTCCCGGTTATACCAGAATGCCCTGGGATCCATCCCAATCTAATTAATGTCTATGCCATTTTTATTAGCCACCAAAATATCATGTTTTGTCTTTAAAGTCCAAAAGTCTGCTTTAACATTAAGTAAATTATTATTAATATTTTGAACTGCAGTTGTGAGTCCGAAAATATGATCGCCTATGATTTTTACAGCTTCATATATTGCCAATATTTCGGCTTTACAAATGCAAAGGAGATCATTAAGTCTAGCGTAGAATTTTATTTTCAACTCTGGGATACTAATAGATAGATAGATAGATAGATTTATTTCCAAAGGTCGCAAAACAGGATATAGGAAAATATGTACAAATAGATTTACCGAAGAATCTACATTACATTCTAATTAATAACATTAAAAATAATTTTATTTTAACAATCACGGAATCACAGCGGTATAGGAAAAGAAAAATATATATATTGGAATTACAGCACTTAAATTATTTAACTAATATTCCATTGTGCACAATTAAGAAACTCCTCCACTGTATAAAAAGCATTTTCCAATACAAAATTTTTGATGGAACATAAAAAGTTACTTTGATTTAAACGACGTACGCTGATAGGTATCTTGTTATACAAAATTGCCCCTATGTAGTAAGGATTTGCTCTGTAAAGTTCAAGATGGTGTAAGTCATATTGATAATCATTTCCAAATCTAGTCCTGTAATCATGGTGCAAATTTAGAGCTTTAAATTTCGGTGAGTTATCTCTTACAAATTTTAAAATTTCGAAAATATATAAACAAGGCATAGTCATGATTCTTTCAGAAATATATTTTGGTCTACAAGACTCCCTAAAATTCATATTGTATATTATTCGAATAGCCCTTTTTTGCATTATGAAAACTCTTTGTGAAGCAGAGGAGGCACCCCAAAGCACAATACCATATCTAATACATGACTCAATAATTGAAAAATAAAACGTTTTTACAGTACTTCTACTAGTTATTTGAGACAAACGATACAAAGCAAAACAGCTCTTCGTACACTTGTTGCATATATCATTTATATGTTCTTTCCAATTTAGTGACATATCCACATGGATACCTAAAAGTTTTATAGAACAAATCTGTTTTATTGATTTGCCATTTAAATGAATGTATTGACTTTTTTTTGTAATTTGCCTCATGAGGATGAAACTGCATTGTGTAAGTCTTAGCCTGGTTTAGTGCAAGTTTATTATTAAAAAAATAAATACATAAAAGATTTAGGTTATTTGTCAAAACTTTATTCATACTCTGTTCATTGGGATCAAAGGATAAAAGCGTAATATCATCAGCAAATTCACAATGTATAGTTGTTAGGATATCTGATATGTCATTCACATACATGAGAAAAAGGAGGGGACCGAGAACACTTCCCTGCTGTACACCAACCTCAATATTTAGTTGTTCAGACTCAACCCCATTACAATGCACATATTGTTTACGATTACGGAGATATGATTTCAATAATGAGTTACAGTTACCTCGAATCCCATAGGATTGAATTTTTTGCAATAGCAAGCCATGGTCCACACAGTCAAAAGCTTTCGTAGGGTCAATAAATAGAGCCATAACTTTCTTGTTTTTGTCTAGATTTTTATAGACATTATCTAAAATATAGCATAGTGCAGAAATAGTTGACCTTTTGTTAAGAAAGCCATGCTGTGAATCTGATAGTAAATTATTTGAATTCAGAAAGTTTAAAATGCGTTTTGATATAATTTTTTCAAAAATTTTTGAGAATGTTGATAACAGCGATATAGGGCGATTGTTGCCCATGTCATTTGTATTATCTTTTTTATGCAAGCAGATAACTTTTGTTACTTTCAAACAGTCTGGAAATGTTGCCTCTGAAAAGCACAAATTTAGAAGGTAGCAAAGGGGTTTACATAATTGGTCCTTACAGCTTTTAATTAGAGATGACGAAAATTCGTCAGGGCCAGTAGCATTTGTATTTTTTAAATTAATAATTGATTCCATCATTTCGGACTCCGACACAGCGTGTAAGTAAATGGAACTGTCAATCCTAGAATCAACATTGTGCTGCAGTATTTTAGTATTTATATTTTGATTTTTTTGGATTTTTACGGGGATATTAGTGAAAAAGTAGTTAAAGTAAGTGGTATGCAATTTCATTTGTATGTTTGTATTCAATGTTATTAGAAATAATACTTTTAATTTCGGTGTTTTTCTGACATTTTGTGGTAGAATTTATAATGTCCCAAACAGTTTTTGATTTGTTTGTGGATAAAGATACTTTGTTGTCATAGTACATACGTTTAGCCAACCTTAAAGCTTTCATGTAAATATGTTTATATTGTTTATAAAAATCCGAAGATATTTCACCTTTTTGTTGTTTGTAAAAAAGATTTTTGAGATTCTTTGAGGAGGTACGTAATCCCAATGACAACCATTGTTTATTGCTATTATAGTTTGTCACTTTCATATTGACTAACGGGAAACAAATATTAAAATCATTTTGTTAATTATTTATAAAGTAAATCATGCTGTTATTGACATTAGCATTATCCTCAATTAATTCATCCCAGGAATGGGCATTTAACAGTTGTCTAAAGCATTCCTTGTTTTTTTTTCTGAAAATGCTCTTTTTAGGGAGGTTGTAGGACTTCTATTAGAGATACTGTAAAGACTAATTAATTGAAATGTATGGTCAGATAGGCCTTTTTCAGAAACTTTTTTATTTAGTAAGATGGAGTTTATATTTGTACATATAAAATCAATGGCAGTGGAGGAGTTTTTGCATATGCGGGTAGGTACATTAAATGTCGGAACAATATTGAAAGAATTCAAAATATCAAGAAGTTGAAATTTGTCCGAGTTTTCCTCAAGTAAGTTAATATTGTAATCACCTGTTATAATGGTGCGGCTAAATGGGAAGTTTCTGGTCAGGCACTCTAGGCACAGCTCGAGTTGTTCAAAAAAAGTTTTCTCTTGGGATAGTGGTGACCTGTATATACCCATAATGTTGGTTTTAATTTCCTCTGTATATATTTGAATTCCGGTGCACTCAAAAGTCAGCTCAATGCAGAACGCATATATTGAGTTAATGGGGTAGAAACTGTAGCCATTCTTCACTAGGATTAAGACACCTCCATGTTCGTTTTGAGTTCGATTAAAGTAACCAGCAGTATGGTAACCAGATATATTTATATTGTCCATTTCGGTGTCAACACACCAACTTTCTGAAATGCACATAACGTCGATCTTTTCCTGCATTAAGAAAACTTCCACTTCCTCCAATTTATTTCTGAGACATTGTATATTTTGGTGTGCTAAATGTAGCACAATGTTATCTGAACTTACGGAGTGTCTTGGGGGAAAAAATCTCCTCCAGGTTTGAACTTTAAGAACAGACCGTGATTGAAACGTCTGATTCCCACATTTTGTGGCCAGAAATCAGGATCATAGAGTTCGTCCTTGCGGTTTAAGGGCGCTGTCAAAACGAAGGATTTCAGCCTCTTGGGATCACTCGGTAACTCCCTCACAGAAATTTTTAAGTTTTCAAAGCCTTGCTGTTTTAAGACATATTCTTCTATCTGTTGTGATGTAACATGACGTTTTATTCTGTAAAGATAAATCCAGGCCTTTCTATCACCACCAATGAAACCATCTGCTTCCTGTCCAGTATTGACATTTCTTGCGCCCAAACTTTTTTTCCGTGGTCTCCGCTGAACAACTTTGAAACCATCCTTACCTCGATCTTCACTAATTTCCTCGTCCGAGGAAATCTGGTTGTCCTTGTGTAAGTTATTTAAAACACCTGTAGTGGTGTTCATATCACTCTCCAGGTTTATGATTTGCTGTAGTTTCTTCATGTGACCTTCGACAATAGTTTGATAGTTTTGATTTGGACCGTTGAGAATTTCAGATTTATTATTATCTGAGAGCAGCCTAGTTGATGTTGTTTGTCGAGAATATGTTCCAGTAGATTGAGATTTTGGAGCGAGAGTGCTGCTATAAGACTGTTTGGAATTATACGGTTTGTTTACTTGTGGGTTTATTCTAGGGTTATCAATTTTCTCCAATAGTAGCTCATTGTTTTGTTTGAGTTAGTTTGGGTTAGTTTTATCGGTTAGTTTTATCGGCTAATTCCTCCAGCATCTACCAAACCCTACTCTATTATCCTTTTTTGACGCATCCGAAAATACGAAAGTGAAACTATTTTTATATTTTTCAGTAACTTCATAAAATTTTTCTGTAATCATGATTTCATTTTCCTTATATTACTACTAAAATTTTTTTATAGGCCCAATTAATTCCTCCAAGTCTAATTCATAACATGGTAACATATTAAGGTGCGTACAGACTTGGCGAGACGAGCACGAGACGCGCAGCGGGCCGAGCTAAAATTTCAAGTGTGGACGGGGCTCGCGGTAGGCTCGCGAGCGTCTCGTTCCGATCCATCGCCAGTCGGTTTTTCGACGAAACATCAAAGGATGCTTGAGGCTCAGTGTGGACGGCTATAAGTGCACGGCGCTACGAGCCACGAGACGACTACGTACGGTTTCGCGCGTCGCGATCTATGGATCGCAGTAGGACTCGCGAGCGTCTCGTTTGGTCGCTCGTGGCTCTTGGCGCGCCTCGCGCTCGTCTCGCTGCGCGTCTCGGGCTCGTCTCGCTAAATCTGTACGCACCTTTAGATTTATGAATTTTGTTTATATGTGGTAAAAGTTGTTGCATCATTTCTATTAAATATGTTACTCCATATTTGGATGAATCGGTAAGTACAGGGTGGCCAACTAAGAATGCGAGGTACTGTATCTGGGAAACCATCCATCGTAGAGACTTGCGGCAAAAAATGTAAAACCTGGAAAATATTTTCAAGTTTCTAAAATGACCACTAGGAGGCGTAACTGCAATCTTGAATCTAAAAAGTGATGTTTCTGTGAATTCCGCTATATTAACCTAATAAAAAAATTCCACACTTTTGAAGTTGAGGATAATATAAAACTTTTTTCTTTAATGCTTTTTGCTGTATCATTTAATTTTTTTTTAAATAACACCCTATATCTGCGATACGGCTAAGCCGATTTTAACAAACTTGGGCTAGTTCAAAGGAGCTATTCTTGGGCTACAAATGTTGTATTATTTAAAGTTTCGTTAGTTTCACATGTCGCCGCTAGAGGGCTATTTTTGACATTCCGACAGAAATGGCTAATTTCCTCAAAAAAATTAAATGCATTGATATGATTTTTTTCCCATGAAAAAGTAGCTAAATAATGGGTAAACAAGCTCGCGAAAACCGCATCTCGATATCTTGTTCCTAACCCAAAATATAGGCAAAAAAATTTATTACTTACGAAAATCCCTTAGTTTTTTTTTACTATATTTATCTCGAATTTTCTCTTTTATAAAAGTTGTGGCCCTGTAAAGGACCGATTTAAAAAAGGAAGGTTCTTAGTGCCACCGCAAATGCTCTAAATGCTGACCAACACGCTCTATGCATTGCTTAACCCTCTCATGGGTAGACAAAACTGCAGTTTCAATTTCGGCTCTCGGTATGGTTCGTATTGCAGTACGAATCCGGTTTTTCAAATCTTCTCTGGTCGTCGGTTGAGTCTGGAACATCGTGTCCTTTAACCGCCCTTATAAATAAAAATCCAGACAAATTAAGTCTGGTGATCGCGGAGACCATGGAAACAGATTTCCTCTTCCAATCCACCGCTGTTGAAATACTGCATCGATATGCTCTCGCACATGAATAGCAAAATGTGCTGGGCAACCATCCAACTGCAAAAACAAGTTTTACTTCGTTCATTTACAATTTTTCCTCTAATTTCTTCCGTGTTTGCATTCCTGTTTTCGTAAACAACATTCTTTAAGTGGCCCCATAGAAAGGTGTCCAAGATGTAATATCGGGACTATTAGGTGGCCATCTAATAGTTCCATAACGTCCGATCCACTCATTGTAACGTTGGTTAAGAAATTTCAAAACTTGGCGAGCAGCATGAGGCGGCGCCCCATCTTCTTGTCAAATTATATTGCGATAAGTTTCGAGTGGCAATTCTTCTAAAATGTTCTCAATATCGTTTTCAAGAAGATCGAGATATCTTCCGCCAGTTAGGGATCCTTCGTAGAATATTGGCCCGACAATTCTGTTGTTAAATATACCACACCAGACATTAAGAGAAGACCTTCCTTGGTATTTAATAGCTTGAAATTTCCTGGAATTTTCTGCAGCTCAATAATGCGTATTGTGTCGGTTAAAAATGCCCGATGTAGTAAATGTGGCTTCATTCGTCCAAAGAATTCTTTGAAATAGTGTAGGATCGTTATATTGTTCTCGGATTAAAATTTGAGAAACAAATTGGAAGCGCAGTTGCTTTTGTTCAAGTGGTAAATGTTGCACTGGAAGGATGTGATATGGGGCATACTTAAAATATTTCGATGTTCTCTGAATAGTCGCAAAGGTTACTCTTCTTCTTGCAGGACCATACCGTAAGTCTCCCAGATAGCACACCACATCTCAAAGACGTCGTGTTTATGTCCATATTATGCCTGAATGTCTGAAGACCTAATAGGTTATTTTATCCGAAATTTGGGTATTTTGGTCATGTTTGTAGGTGTATTGCAATAATTATTAGTGATATGCGGCAATTAAAATATCATAAAAACTGTTTAATAGAAATTGCTTTATAATCTTCATTATACATAATAACAAACAATTTAATTTTTATTCGTACGCATTTCTATTTATAATCGTAATTTTTTATTTAATTTTCAATTTATGCAATAATTTTTCATAAAATCGCTTGATTTTTTTAGTAGGTTCCTCTTTTTTAAACTAGTTTGATCACTTTTTGTGAGTAAAAGTTCTTATTTTGTCATTAATCAGGAGTCTAGGTTTTTCATGTGGCAACACTGGTTCTGTTTTCCCATTTTAAAGCGCAATTGGCACCGGCTGCCCGGCGTAGACTGTTGTTCATTCTCGATAAAATTTGATTTCGGCTTGTGAATTTGTAAATATAATAAATCTCTGATAGTTTGTATTACTTAGTGGTTTGTATCGTTACGTTTATCGTGCTGAAAGTGTCGAAACGGAGGTCGAAAGTCGAAACGTAGAGATCAGTCAACGGTAGAGGCCGTCAGGACTTGGAAAATCCATTAAAGAAGCTGAGGTTGCCATCCAGGCGTGGGTGGCTAAGGAGAGCCTCAGATCGCAGAAGAACCAATTAAAATCACATTAAACATGTAACATTTAGTTTATTGATAATAACACAGATCTATACAGCTACGCAACAGATGCCTACTCCGGTATTAAAAGTGTCGCTCGCCAATAATGCAATAAACTTAAACATTTTCCCATTTAGACGGGTTTTGCCCCGCCGTGTTGCCACGTCGCGAACTCTAGTTCACCTTTCATATCCCATTATGGTATTACTCATTTTCTTGGCAATAGTATGTTATATTATGTCAAATTAAAGTTCATTTTAAGATTCAGTGAATGGCGTTTGCTTGAACATGGGCTAAAACTCACCTTAAATATCGGTGTAAAAGGTCATTACAAATTTTGCTAACTTACACTGTAATATCTCTTATTTGTATTAAGTAATAATATTATCACGCAGGTTTTTGTTTCGAAGATCAAAGGAATTTTTGAAATGTTTATCGACATGTCAAAGTACCATTTAATTTTGTTTTAAACTCTACTTAATATTATAAATTTGTTTATTTAAATTGCCTTTTCATTTGTTTTACTATTAATAAACTATCATACTTAACAAAAAATGTAAAAATCGTATTTTTCTTTAAAAAATGTTTGTGTTAATTTGATACATGAATATTAATACTAAAACTCGATGATTTGAGCGGGTTAAAAAGTCAGCCGAAATATTGTTCGACGTGATAACTTGGCATCACCGACCCGCAGGGCTGTTCTTAGGGGTGTGCAGGTTGTGCAGGCACGAAGGCGGCGAGAATTAAGGGCGGCCACAGGCCGCCGGTAGAAAAACTAAAATACATTTCGTTTTTAATATAAAAGTATGCAAAACTAAATTTTATGCTTAGGCCATTCCACAGAAACGAATCTTAAAACTTAAAACCCTTCATAATATTCACGTTGCAGACAATTATTTTTTTTATGCTGCAATATAATAAAAATTAATTTATTATATATTTTGAGTTGTCGAATTCACAAAAAAAAACATCGCGCTTTCGCCGTCTCTACTCTCGTCAAAGGAAAGAAAAAGGTCGCAAGGATATAGGATGGCCCCGGGGCTGCGCCCGCCGGCGGCGTTGTTTAGAATTTGTAAAGCAAATTTTATATAACTTTAGTTAACTCATTCATTACTCGTAAAATAGTAAAAGCGTGACAAACTGTGACCAGAGAAGTGTTAGTTGTTTTGATGTTTTTTCTATGATTGTGTGATTACCTAAATAGTTATTTATACTATAAGGGATGTAAGTGATATTTACTAGCCGAGGACGATTTTGTGCCCGAGCGATAGTGAGGGCTGACAATATAGTTCGAGACTATTAAATAGACTTACATCCCGTGGAGGATATAAATAAGATTTTGTCTCCTCCCTGCCGAACTTATTCTTGGATTTTTATTAATTATTTAATTCGATACTTTTCGCATGAAATTATGACAGCTCTGACCGGTTTCTATAGCGTCATAAACATTCTTATTTTATCAATAACGTCAAGCTGACAGTTTATTATTAAAAATTGTGAAAAATTGAAATTATTGGTTTGTATAATAGCCAAATGGATATAGAAGAATCAGCAAATATCGCTGCTGTCAGAAAAATCGAGGAAGAGGTATGAAGCAACGTATCAATACTTCAAGAAATGGTGCCAAACAAAGACTGCTACTGTAGTTTCAGAAACCGTGCTTGTGGCGTACTTTCACGAGAAATCTGTTGTATTAAAGTCTCCATCAAGCTTATGGTGTGAATATTCCATGTTGAAGTCCACCCTTTTCATAGAGGAAAACATAGATATTTCCAAGTATCCTAAACTTTGAGCATGTTTGACAGGAAAAATGTGAATAAGTCCTTGTTTGAAGCCCCCGATGATATTTATTTAATGATGAAGGTTGTAATGATAATGGGAATTGCTGGAACGTGCCGTTCTAATGAACTCTGTGTAATGAACATGGACAATGTTGAATTAAGGTATGAAGTTATAATAATTGTTGCTATTCCTGATCCCAAAAATGGAATGGCACGTAAATTTACAGTGACTAAAAGTGACGATGAGAAGGTTTGGTATTTCAAAATAGTTCAAAATTACATTGATATAAGATCTCACATGACGAATATTGATCCTCGCTTCTTCATGCGATATCAAAATGGAAAGTGCTTAAATCAGCCTGTCGGGGAAAACACGATTTCTTGAATTCCAAGTAAAATTGCTAAATATCTGAACTTTGAGAATTTTAAGCAGTATACTGGACACTCCCTTAGAAGGACGTCGGCCACTTTATTAGCAAATACTGGAGTTGATGTCTTAGCTCTCAAGCGACATGGGGGATGGAAATCTGCAACTATTGCGGAAAGTTATGTAGCCGAGAGTGTCAACAATAAAAAGGAAGTTGCAAATAAAATTCTGTACAATAAAACGA
Source organism: Pissodes strobi (assembly GCA_016904865.1). Lineage (NCBI taxonomy): Eukaryota > Metazoa > Arthropoda > Insecta > Coleoptera > Curculionidae > Pissodes > Pissodes strobi. Next base: position 74,651 of record MU185569.1, read on the forward strand.
AGCCAGAAGTCTCCTGCAGTACTTCAAGAGTAACAGAAAACTTGGTTAGAGATGGAGAATTTATGGAGTCAGAACATTCCATACAAATTGAGAAAAAACGAGACAATATTTATCCAAATTTTGTAAATAATGTTCATAATTGTAATAATTGTAGTATTAATATTGATTTCACTTAATATTACTCCATTTTTATAAATCATTGTTAGCATGACGTTGTTGATGAAATAAAAAATTAAAGGTATCTCCTATGTTTGTAGTTTAAACTTATTGAATACAGGGTGGCATAAATTATTACCACCCAAGGGTGGTAAGTTGACTTACAACCTGTCGTCAAGGGCAATCGATACCTTTTGGTAATTCTCACTTACGTTCTTCAAAACAGTGTCAAAATGGGTTGTTTACAATACAGGGAGGGGAAAAACATTACTTTCTTTGTCGAAAGGTAAAAGGTAGGTATTTTTTGAATACATTTAATAACCAGATATTATAATACACTTTGAAAAATGTGCCTCTTAGAAGTCTTAGGTCTAAGGTAAAAGATACATTTAAAAATAATAGCAGGATTAGGAGGTATCGTATTAGAGACGTACGTTCTAATACGTATAATTTTTCGTTTATTTTTGACCAAACTTAGTCATAACTTACAATTTAAATGATAGTTTATATTTTTTATAGGTATATATTATTAATTTTTATTTTATTTTTTTATTCACATGATCAACGCTAATGAATTCTATTAATACAGTTTCGTCATTTTCAGATATCAGACAGAAATACAAAACGGTTTTCTGGAGCACAATACCAAAAAATAAAGAAATTACGAAAAGAAGAAAATTAGGCGAATCTCCAGAAAAATTCTTAAAAATTGAACCAGTAGAAATATTTCACACACTAAGTTGGAACTTTTCGAATACTTTTACTTTTGCCATTAACAATTATATCTGGAGAGCCATCATTATCCAAATTAAAAATAATAAAAAAATATCAGAGATCTATCATGTCACAGGAACGGCTCAAAAACTTGGGTATAATACCAATAATTGAAAAAGATACCTGTAAAAATTCACGTCACCCGTAACTTATTGACGAGTATGGAACAACAAAAGCCAGAGGAATATTTGTGTAGATGTAACAACAAAAGCTATATAGAGGAATATTTATGTAGTAAAAACCAATTTTGAGTTTTTTTTTGTACTGCAACGTGCAACTTGGTTCATGCTTAAATAAAATGCAAAGGTTTTGTTGCGTATGTATTTTGTTTTCGTTCGTTTTGCTTTTATATTTTTTATTATAAGTATTATTAGTATTAATTTTTATTTACTTTCATATTTTTTAATTATAATTATTAAGTTTTATATTTTGTTTTAACGATGTTACATGTTAATAGTGATTATTAAATAAAAATTTTTGTTAAAAAACTTTAGCTTCTTTAAGATATAGGGGCGGCATTTTTAGGCTTGCACAAAGGCGGCAGAGGTACTAAGAACGGCCCTGCCTCTTAGACTGGTTCACCCGTTCGCGAAAGCCGGTGACCATTTTTGGCCCCGCGTAAAGAGCATTGGAAGAGGTATCTGTTGCGTAGCTATATAGATCTGTGATAATAACAGATAATTACGTATTTTTCTAAAAATGAGCTTTTTAATTTATGGAAAAATTGTTTTAAAATGAGTTCGTCTTTAAGATGCCATATAAATACGTCTTTAAGATGTCATACAAATAGGTCTTTAAGATGTCATATAAATACGTCTTTACGACGTTGTTTTTTGTAACATTCGATGTCCTAAAGATGTCTTAAAGACGACGCAAGGCGTAACGTAAACAGGACATCTGCAATATTTGAACATGGCATCTTTAAGGCGTCTTTAGGATATATTTGTGCTGTTAGGGCTCGGACTGCATCAGGAATCGAATTCATGGGATTCCGGGTAAAATAATTTAGAATAGCTCGATCCCGGTTCCTTTTCCTTACTTTAGTCCTTTTTTAATATGTAACGATTTTCTTTCTTCAAATAAGGTTTTAAGATTTAAAATTGTTTTCACCGATATATTTCGGTGGAAATTTGCAATGTCGCTTCGTGGCATTTTCTCCACTTTTGTAAAATAAAGTTATAATTTGAAGCCGCTCCTCTGATGAAAACCTCATTATAAAACTTTGCAAATATAATACATGTAAAAGTAAAATGTTTGACTTTGACAAATAAACACCTATGATACCTATCTAGCTTTTTCAGGTAAAATTATCCTTTAAAAATGATGTTGTTACGGGACTGTTTTTAATTAATTGTAAGAAAACCGCTGGAAATAAACACAGCAGCCTCTATATAAGTGAATTCCTTGAAAAGCGCCTCTATCCATTGGTACAAAAATATATAGGGTATTCCATTTAAAAAACATGACAACCACGCTGTAAGCCCTTTTTTTTAATTGAAATGTTTTTTTGGTGAGATTTTTGAATTCTACGGAAAAAAAAACCTCAAATGGCTATTTTCGTTTTTTACAAAAATACAGGGAAGTTAAAAAATACCATTTTTACTTTAAAATGAATAACCCTGTACCTATCAGTCCTACCACAGACCACTTTGTGTTGTAATTAATTGCCTTTTATGCATGCTAAATTAGTTGCACTACTCTATAAAATCTAAATGGATAAGAAAGGCACATAAGAGTCCCGCTTTGGCAGCACAGTCGCAAAAGTCACTGACACATACAACAAAAGTGAGTGTTCTATTTCGCGTATATATAAACATATATTTAATTAAATATATGTTTTTTATGCTCTTTCCAACCATCGAGGTAATAATAAAAGGAGAGGTGCGGCGATATTTCAATTCGTAGTGCACTTGTGAATGCATGCGATTTAAAGACCTGCAATTGGCAAGTATATGGCCCTTTACTCGCTTCGCTCGGTCCGGGGCTCAAGAAAAGAAAATTAAGGGAAAAAAAAACAAACCCAAAAATCAAGAAAAAAACTGTTTACTTAAAAAAAAACTAAAACCAACGGGATTTGAACCTGGGTCGCCGAAGTGAAGGCCAACCATGCCGATCCCTAGACCATCTGCTGACTTACAAACAACTGGTTGCATCGCGAAGACATGCGTCACCTCACGTAGCTAGCCAATTACGCGCCTTTTATTCACAAGTGCATTATGAACTGAAATCTCGCTCTCCGAATCATAATATGATTTATGCGTGATTTGGCATACCGTTTAATGCGCAACCAAAAGAAAAACAAGTTAAGTTTACCACAAACCATGTGTACCATATTGGGTCACACTCAAAAAAGTTTATTTCGCATTTTATTTGAAAAAATAAACTAGTAATTTTCTTTATAAACGTAACATTACATTCGAATCATACTAAAAATTCAAATATTAACCATTATTACTTAAGGGAAGAAGTTTGTCTATTAAAAAAACATTTTAGACACATATATGTAATATTTTCAGAGCATGCAGGGCAAAATGAATATACTTTTTTGGAATTCTTCATGGCTGATTTCCGTCACAGTTTTTTTAAAGTTTATTTTATAGTCACATTTGCAAGTTTGAAGTTTAAAATTTAATAATAAACTTTCTAATAGTACAAAAATCATTGATAAAGTTAAAAATTATTTTTAAATACTATGGCACAGAAAAAAAATCCCAACCCAACGCCAATTTTTGTTTACCAGGGACCAGACCAATTAAACAACACATTGAAAAACCACGTAGCTGCGCCCCTGTTAAACCCACACGACTTGGAACATTACTATCAACTATGCCCAAATAGGGTGACACGGGCTGTGCAGAAACCATGGTGTGCACCAATATGGTACACATGGTCGTTAACGTGTTAGAATGGAATCGGACACTCTCCATTTATTTCTTTCTCGATGTTTCCAACCGTCAATTCCGAAATCCGGCGTCAATCCAAAAAATCATTCGTTTCCCGCCTCTTGTTAAGTGATCTTGTTATTTTTATTATCTTGTGTGTGATCATGGCTCCACGTGAAAAATTCGAAAAAGCTAAAAAAGCTGAAAAAAGCAATCGTAGAAGTCGTTCCAAGCGAGCTGGATTAGAGTTCCCCGTGGGAAGAATCCACAGATTATTGCGAAAAGGCAAGTTCTTATTTTTCCAAAGACCTTAAACTAATTTTTCATACACCATTTTTAGTGATGTGTTCACTGTATTTTGCATTTAAACTTACAGGCTTTATTCATTTTATATTTGATTATTAATGGCATTCCTAGAATTTCTCGTATTTGCCTTGATAATTGCTATAAAATTGTACGATTGAAATCTATTTCATTCTTTTTGCGCATCTAAGGAATTTCCTTATCTCCTGTTGGATATAAACAAACAAAATAAAACTCTCATTTTTTGAATATGCTATATTTTATGGATTTTCTCTTTTTATAGAAAAAAGACAATTAAAAATGTTCTGAAATTTTATGCTGTAATGCACCAGAAACATGTATATATCATCAGATTATTGAGTAAAAAGTCCCGTTATTTGGAGATTAATAATAGAATTAAATATTTTTATTTTATTAAATTTCATTATTTTTGCAAATGATGGGAAGATAAGAAATAAGGTGTTTAAAAACTGAAATCAAAACTCTTACCGGTTTGGATACGTCTTTATTTAATATAAGTTCGGCATATCTTAATACTAATTTATGTATCGGTACAGGGTTATCCAACGAGGACTAAACAAGGCGGTTTTTTGACTTTCCCTGTACTTTTATAAAAAAAAACTGAAATAGCCATCTTATGTAATTTTCTCCCGCGAATTCGGATATGTTCAGCAAAAAACAAACGTAGGTCGTAAAGCCGTTAAAAACGACTAACTAAGGTTTTTTAAATGGAATACCCTGTATATTATTGCATATTTGAATTGTGCGAAAAAGTCTAGACATATTTCATGAATAATGTCCTATACCTATCTCTAACGGTTTTTGAAATATTGACAGTTGAAAATCGACCATTTACCAAGTTTGACAGCTTGTAAAAACTAAACGACTAAAGGTATAACCAAACGGTTTGCACTTTCAAATATTGGTTTTTCATAAGCTATCGTATGACATTAACTTTAGATTTAACCAGAGGTTAAAAAGTTACTGTCATTCGATAGCTCATGAAAACCTAAGAGAGGAATATGCAGACCGTTTTCTTTGCTCTCGTGCGGTTTAGATTTTAAAGCCTGTCAAAATGTCAAAATGCCCAACTTTCAACTGTCAATATTTCGTAAACTCCTAAAGATAGGTATAGGATATTAGACACGAAATGTGTTTAGATTTCTCTAGAGAGTTCAAAAATGTAGTAATATACAGGGTGTTCCATTTAAAAAAATATAGAGTAGGCTTATATGTCAGAAAATTGTTAGCGTTTTGTTTTATATGTAACTTAGAAAAAACTTGGCTACCAACCCTACATTTAGCCTTTTTGTTTACCTTGATATCTTCAAAAACAAAAAAGTTACAGCGAATCAAAATGTTATCATGGTAAATTGAACGCCCGGTATATATAATATTCCTCCAGGTCAACAGCCAATGTTCAAAATGTTGCCATTATCATCATTATTACTATTACATAATTGACAAGCAAATTAAAATAATATAAATGTACAGGGTTTTCCAACGAGGACTAGACAAGGTGATTTTTTGACTTTCCCTGTACTTTTATAAAAAAAACTGAAATAGCCATCTTATGTGATTTTCTCCCGTGAATTCGGATATGTTCAGCAAAAAAAAACAATTGAACATCAAATAAAAGTGCTAGGGGTCACTTTGAAAATTTTTTAAATGGAACACCCTGTATATTACTACATTTTTGGACTCTCTAGAAAAATCTAAACACATTTTGTGTATAATATGGAGGTTTACAAGTTCCGGTTAATTTTATCCGCAAGTTAAATTCTAAGATACTGTCATTCGATAGTTTATGAAAACTTAAGATATGAATGTGCACACCGTTTTCTTTGATCTCGTGCGGTTTAGATTTTAGAGCCTGTCAAAGTGTCAAAATGCCCGACTTTCAACTGTCAATATTTGGTAAACAGCTAAAGATAGGTATAGGATATTATACACAAAATGTGTTTAGATTTTTCTAGAGAGTCCAAAAATGTAGTAATATACAGGGTGTTCCATTTAAAAAATATCAAAGTGACCCCTAGCTCTTTTATTTGATGTTCAATTGTTTTTTGCTGAACATATCCGAATTCACAGGAGAAAATCAAATAAGATGGCTATTTCAGTTTTTTTTATAAAAGTACAGGGAGAGTAAAAAAATCGCCTTGTCTAGTCCACATTGAATAACCCAGTACTCTTAAAAATATACAGGGTGTTCGAAAAATAGATGAAGATATTTTAGAGGGTGATTCCTTGTTAAAAAATATGAATAAAAGTTTCTATAAACATGGGTCAGGAAATGCAGAGTTTTCAAGATACAGGGTGTCAAACTCGGTGTTTTATTAATATCTTAAATATCCTTTTAGTAATTTTTTTTGAAATTTTATAGTGTTATCTGTAGTAATATGGGGCTCTTTTAGCCGTAATTAGATTAAAAATATAAAGTTCAGTGGCATCTCGGGGGGCGTCACACCGAATATTATTGAAAAAAAAATGCGCGCCACTGACTTTTTTAAACATTTTATATTTTTTTCGTATTAAACGATTAAAAATACAACAGTTTGGTTTATTGAATTGTTTTCGTATCTGGCTTCGTTTTCGAGAATAAAAAAATAAAAACAGGATATTACATTTCCAAACTTTAAAAAAAAAAATCGGTTTTTTAGCAATATCTTAAATATCCATTTGACCGATTCTGTTGAAGTTTAGTATTCTTGTATGTAATAATATTGGGCTCATTTGGCCTTAATAAAAATAAAAATATGAAGTCCAGTGGCGTCTCGGGAGGCATCATATCGAATATTATTGACAAAAAAGTGTGCGCCACAGACTTTTTTAAAGATTTTACATTTTTTTTCGTATTAAGCAACTAAAAATACAACATTTTTGCTTCTTGAATTGTTTTCGTATCTTACTTCGTTTTCGAGAGAAAAAATAAAAGCCAGTATTACATTTCCAACCTTTTTTTTTAAAATATCGGTTTATTATTAATAATTGACAAAAAAGTGTGCGCCACTGACTTTTTTAAATATTTGACATTTTTTTCGTATTAAGCAACTAAAAATACAACATTTTTGCTTCTTGAATTGTTTTCCTATCTTGCTTCATTTTCGAGAAAAAAAAACAATTTATTACATTTCCAACCTTTTTTTTAAATCGATTTTTTTATTAATATCTTCAATCTAGTTTAACAGATTTTGTTGAAATTTTGTAGTATTATCTGTAATAATAAGAGGCTTATTTATCTTTAATTATATTAAAAATATAAAGTCCAGTGGCGTCCCGAAGGGCGTCATACCGGATATTATTGACAAAAAATGTGCGCCACTAACTTTTTTAAACATTTTATATTTTTTTCGTATTAAGCAACTAAAAATACAACTTTTTTGCTTCTTTTCACCTATAAATCGATGTTTTTCTTTTTCGAGAAAAAAAAATAAAAACCTGTTTATTACATTTCCAAACTTTTTTTTTTAATCGATTTTTTTATTAATATCTTAAATATACTTTTACCGATTTTGTTGATATTTGGTAGAGATATCTGTAATAATAAGGGGCTCATTTAGCCTTAATTATATTAAAAATATAAAGTCCAGTGGCGTTCCGGGGGGCGTCATACCGAATATTATTAACAAAAAAATGTGCGCCATTGACTTCTTTAAATATTTTATATTTTTTTCGTATTAAGCAACTAAAAATACAACATTTTTGCTTCTTGAATTGTTTTCGTATCTTACTTCGTTTTCGAGAGAAAAAATAAAAGCCAGTATTACATTTCCAACCTTTTTTTTAAAAATATCGGTTTATTATTAATAATTGACAAAAAAGTGTGCGCCACTGACTTTTTTAAATATTTTACATTTTTTTCGTATTAAGCAACTAAAAATACAACATTTTTGCTTCTTGAATTGTTTTCGTATCTTACTTCGTTTTCGAGAGAAAAAATAAAAGCCAGTATTACATTTCCAAACTTTTTTTTAAAAATATCGGTTTATTATTAATAAATGACAAAAAAGTGTGCGCCACTGACTTTTTTAAACATTTTACATTTTTTTCGTATTAAGCAACTAAAAATACAACATTTTTGCTTCTTGAATTGTTTTCGTATCTTACTTCGTTTTCGAGAAAAAAAATAAAAACCAAACCAAAAATTAATCCAAACTTTTTTTTCTAAAATATCGGTTTATTATTAATATCTTAAATATCCATTCACCGATTCTGTTGAAATTTGGTAGTTTTGTCTGTAATAATATGGGGCTTAATTAGAAAAAAAAATATGAACTCCAGTGACGTCTCAGGAGGCATCTTATCGAAATGTAAAACCTCCAGGCAAAATTGATTATTTTTTTTCCAAGGTACTTGTGATTTTTTAAGCAAAAATTGATAAACCAATTTTGTTCAGTGACATGCAATAAAACGGTTTTTATTTTTTTTCTCGAAAACGAAGTGAGATAGGAAAAAACTACAAGAGGCAAAGAAGTTGTGTTTTTAGATGCTTAATCAAACAAAAAAAAAGTTACAAAAAAGGTAGTGGCGTACATTTTTTTGATAATAATATTCGATAAGGTGCCCCCCGGGACGCCACTGGACTTAATAATTTTAATCTATCTAGGGCTAAATTAGCCTCTTAATACAACAAATAACATTGCGAAATTTCAACAGAATCGAGTAAATATTTTTTAAGACATTACTAATTAAATTTTTTATTTCTTTATTTAACATCCTGTATCTTGAAAACTCTGCATTTCCGGACCCATGTTTATAGAAACTTTTTTCATATTTTTTTAACATGGAATCACCCTCTAAAATATATCCGTCTTTTTTTCGAACACCCTGTATACTGTAGGTTATTCGCTATAATCAAGGAATATAATTTTTGAAAAAAATCTGATTTAGGATAGTGAAACAAACAACATCCGAGTAAAACTATATTTACTGGAAAATAAAACAATTCAATTAACAAAACACATCAATATATAACCTTTAAAACTAAAGAGCAATTAAATAAGATAAAAATAAGCATCGAGAGTACTGTGCTGTTTCGGGCAACTTCTGGTTTGATCCATCCCTTATTTTCAACTGATCATTTTATGTTTACTTGTATTATTTCCGTTTGAAATGATTCATTTGTTTTATCTTAGATGCCAATGTTTTCATATTAAAATTTTGTGCTAATGCCTATCAAATTTGCAAAGTTACATGTTCTTAAAATAACTTTCTTGTATATATAAGTTACAATTAATCACCAGTTAAGGAATTTTGAAACTATAATTATTTTTGCTGTTTTTCATTCAGAAGTTGCTAATATAGTTATTCTGATAAATTGATGTATCAAGAGATTAGATCGACTACAACTCCATGAATAAGTACTTATAAATATTCAAGAATATTACTTAAATATCGAAAAGTAATTGGACTATGTACATTAATAAAGTAGATACAACCTAAAAGCATCACCATTTAATAAGAATCAATCAATTAATTGTAATCCGTTGATTAATGTTTTATCTTTATTTAAATATAAGAGGATTCACAGATCTCATTTATTAGTATTTAAAAATTTATATATGTATATCTATTTACAATTTTCAAATCATATTCAAAATCAAAATTATATTTCCTGCCAAACAATTATTGGTCCATAAAAGTTAAAAACATTTTTTAATTGAAAAAATTCAAACTCGCTAGAAAAATATAACTTTTTATGTTTGACTGAAACGTGGGCTAATGTAAAGACTATTCAATTTTGATTTTCCAAATTTCTATAGAGCCACGGACTATTGTAGAACTATACAGGTTGGCCCCATTAGGAGGGGCCTATACCCCAGATTAACCTACACCAGATACGAAAGTCCGAGTCGGCACCTTTTTCGGCTTCCCCACAAAGGCGGCATCGGTTTCGGCTTAAGGCGCGCGTTTGTTGGACCATGGAAATAATTTATTTATTATGATTCCGGAAAAACGTTAGTTGCACCAGTTAAGAAATTAATAAAACCACCAGAAAAATAAAATAACATTTTATATTATGATGAATTTGCAAACCAAACATATCAAAAAATCTATTATATTTATAAATGAGACAAAATTTTAATTTTTCGATTGGTTTTGTGTTTTGTCTGATTTTCTCGAGGATTTCAAATCTCTGTTGGCGTATTTTAGAGTATAAAAAATTCTTAGTCTTATAAATAATTTGACGGTGTACGTTTTCGCAAATTATTTGCAAGGATGACCAAATTCTTTTTGGCTAATTTCAGTAAGGTATGCGTTGGAAATTCCAGGCTTTGTTGACAAAGCATCAAAGAGAGACACAAATATTTTTTCTAACGTATAAATATAAAACAGGAACTTCTCGTTGGGAGATTTTAAACTCCCAAAAATATTTTCTTCGGAGTCATACGCTTTAAAATGCGTTAACAAATTAGAGTTATTAAGTAAGTTACATTTTTCTGAGAGATTAATGCAAATTTCACAAGAATGAATATTTAATGTTTTTTTTGATTAAATAGCCACATACATAGTTAAAATCATTTTGAGTGGCCATATTTAGTTCCCTGTAGTCGCATTCAGTAATCGTTATTGCCGCAACTAATTCTTCTAGAGGTTGAATAGAATAGAATAGAATCCTTTATTTGACTATTTCTGTATAAAAATACACATTATAGCAAGTCAGAAAAAATAAATAAAAACAATTATATAAAAATATAACATGAACGATAAAATAACATATATGCGACAAACAATCTTTTTTTTTTATAAAAGTTCATTAAAATTTGAATATGATAAAAATTCATTTACAGAATAGAAACAGTGTTTCAGCAAAAAACGTTTTATAACCGTCTTAAACTTAGAAAGTTTATAGTGTTGAACCCCACTCGGAAGAACATTGTACAAATGCAAATTCAATGAGTTGTTTTTTGATTTTGTTAGCCTATACTTGGGAATAGTAAGTACGTCCTTTCTCACATTATAAGTATGCAACTTATTTGACGAGCTGATAGTGCCTCTCTTTTCATGAATTTCAATAAGGCTAAAATATAAAAACACATGGAAGAGGCATGATTTTAAGTTCTTTAAATATGGGCCTGCAGTGGTCCCTGTAAGCGGCATTGCTCAGAATACGAACCACTCTTTTTTGAAGTCTAAATATTTTTAATGCATAAGAACTGTTTCCCCATAACACAACCCCATACGATATTTTTGAATGAAACAGACCAAAATAGCACACTCTCAGAATATCAAAACCCACAAAGGTTTTCGAGTGACGAAACAAAAAAGTTAGACCGGAGAGCTCCCCACCAAGGACATTAATATAACAGGACCAGTTAAGACTGTCATCAATAGTGATGCCTAGCAGCCTAACCGAATTATTCATGGCAAGTGAATTATCGGTAGGGATCAGTAATTTCTGAGTTTTCACTCTATTTAATTTTAATTTGTTAGAGTTAAACCACGTATGTGCCTCATCAACAACAGAAGCAGATACCCGGTCCAAAAGAGATTCATCCCTACAGTACGATACAAAAGTGGTGTCGTCGGCAAACTTAACAGTTAATGTGAGTGTCATGAAATAGCAAAGGTCATTTATAAAAACTATGAACAACAAAGGTCCTAGAATAGACCCCTGCGGAACTCCACTGGATATTTTGCAAGATTCAGATAATCTGCCGTCCAACTCAACATACTGAGTGCGCCCCTCAAGATATTCTTTCATTAAATTTAAAGGGACTCCTCGTACACCGTAATGCTCAAGCTTTTGTAATAGGATGTCATGGGAAACGCAGTCGAAGGCCTTGGATAGGTCACAGAAGGAAAGAACAGCATGCTCTCCCCTCACCAGACCCTCAACCACGCCCCCAAGAACCCTTAAAACAGCCCTAGTGGTGGAGAATCCCCTTCTAAAACCAAACTGTGCACCGCACAAGATATCGTTTTCTTCCAAAAAATCGACTAATCTATTTTTTATTATTCGCTCAATAATTTTACCAAATAAGGGTACAATGCTTATTGGTCTGTAGTTATCTAAGGAATTCATTTCACCCTTTTTATAGAGGGGTATAACCTTACTAATCTTAAAGCATTTTGGAAATACGCCCACATGAAAACATTTATTAATTAATACAGTTAGAGGTATTAAAACATGCTCAAAGGTGTCCTGTAATATTCTGTAATTGATCCCATAAATATCAAAAGAAGAAGAGTTATTGATTTCTTGGAAGGACCTCCTGACCTCGGACTCCGTTGTGATCGAATTTCTGTAATAAAGCTTTTTATACAAGGGACATTGCTTTGCCGTACTAATTATTTTAAGGCTCGTTACCTGATTTCGCATTTTTCTTAAGTCGTCATTGAACCAGTTTAAAGGCAATTTATTATTTTTGCGCTGTATGAATTTTAAGGGGAATAGATTATCGATATTTAAGCAGTACAAGTCAGTCAAAAATTTACCCATGACATCAGGCGTAGTATCCTCCCGGTGAAAAACTGTCCAGTCCGTCCTCACTATACAGTCCCTGAGTTTATTTAGGCCCTTGTGGGTTATTTTTCTTGAGATAAAATCAGAAGTAGGCTTTATGATAGAAGACTTAAAATAAATACTTTGCCCCAAATGATCGGAGAAGCCCGCATTTATGACATCAGTGTTAAAATTCACTATATTAGTGAAAATGCCGACTATACAACTAGATGAATTCAGATCAAATCTGGTTGGCTGAAAAATGGTTTGATTTAAATGAAAAGACTTAAACAGCTCCAGCAAACCACTGACAGTAGGTAGAAAAGGCTTATCAAAATGGACATTAAAATCGCCCATTAAAACAATATTCGTATTGAATTTTCTGTGCACGTAATTCAAAAGACCCTCCAAATTATTTAAAAAGATATTAAAATCCCCATGCTTACAAGAGCGGTAGATGCCAATAATGATCACATCTTTAAGTTCAACACCGCAAAATTCCGAGTGGAACTCCTCACTATAAGAGGACAAATCCAAGGGTTTGCAACATAACATATTTTTAACAAAAATACAAACCCCCCCATATATGTATTTACTTGTACAATAATAACTAAGCAAACTATACCCTGATAAGTTAATATACTTAATAGTATCTTCTTTCAAAAAGTGCTCTGTAAAACAAAGGACGTCAAAGTTGAAATGTTCCAAAAATGCTGACAATACATCAGTCTTTTTGTTTAAGCTTTGCACATTCAAGTGGAAAGCACTGATGTCGAGATTGGATTCGGTAGGCTGATGCAAATCTATGTTTTTAGGGCTTGAACCCTTCGTCGGTGAAAAAAATCTATTTACGTGTACACCCTTTGGCCAAAGAGAGGGTTCTAAGGCTTTTTGGAAATGGCTTTCATCCAATGTCACTTGGAAAGATGCATAGTAGTTCGGATATTGAGACTGCAGCTGTTCAGCCTGAGCTTCTGGAAAATGTTGTCTGAGGTACTTGGTTAATATGTCGGTTGTTGTACTTGGATGTAATTTGTACACATGTAAAAACACCAGGGTATTTCTGGGTAGAAGACCGCTACTTATCGGCGGCGATGTCTTTGGTTCCGATTGCTCACTGGTAAGGCCGGCCGTGCTATTTGGAATGGTGTTTTTCGGTTTCGTCACAGTGCCGGGAGGCGGCAGTACTTGTATCATTTCGTGTTGCTTATTTACAGTAAAATTATTTTGGTTAATCAATTTATGCATCTTAATTAACTCAATTTGCTCATTAATGCGACACTCTAAGTGTGTTATTAATTTATTTTTAGTTTCTAACTCCCTTAACAAAAATTTGTACTCACTGTGTGTGCATATAGATTGTGTGGCTTGACAATCTGATTCAGTGACGATGAAAATATCCTCCGTTTCTTTATTGTGGCCACTAATTCCACAAAAATTTGGTTGGATTCCCGTTTTATGATAATTTGAAACACGTTTTAGTTCTGTAAGTAAAACGTCCAACCCATTTTTACAGTTCATATGTACTGAATGTAGAAAACTTTGACAAAAAAAAATTTCTACGGCTGCCCTGAAAATAGATAAAAAAGCACTAACAACTGCTCTTGAAAACTGGATATTTCAAACATCGTGTGAAAAGTTTACTTTACACACGTCGTGTGTGAAAAGTATACTTTCACACGCTTATTCAGGTATTTAGATTAAAGGGCTTCGTCTCCGTTTTAGAGCTTCGCCCTCAAAGGTCACATTCCCAGATCTCTAAAAAAGGGGGCCCAATATGTTTTGCAAAACTGTAGAAAATAGAACTTTCATACCAGGGGGCCCCTTTTAAGGCTTCGAGCCTAATTTCAGGGCTTCGGCCCCGGGATGGGGCGCAATTCCTAAATCTGTAAAACTGGGACACCCGTACCATAGGCCCGATTCTAGGGTTTCGCCCCCTGGGGTCCCATTTTAGGGGTTTAGGCCCCTCCAGGGGGAGCCCCTTTTTCAAATGTGTCAAATATGAGGCTCCCACACCGGGGGCCCCATTTAAAAGCTTCGCCCCCCGAGGGCCCCATTTTAAAATATGTGAAAAATGGACCCCGTATCAGGGGCCCCATTTAAGGGGTTTAGGCCTCAAGAAGCCCCACTTTAGGGCTTCACCCCCGTATGCTCCCTTTTCCGAATATATAAAAAATGGGTCCCCCGAGGGAAGGCAAAGCCATACAAGGAGACCGCCGGTGAATGGCGTCTTTTTCCAAAGATATGAAAAGAATAACTCCAAAAATTAAGGGCGAAACCCTAGAATGAGAGACGAAACCCTAAAAGGACGCCCCGGGTAGGGCGTTGTCCCAGTCCTGGCATCTCAATACCTACTCATCAACTAGTTACACAAATTGCTGTAGAAGTGTATATGGTGTTTGTAAACTATAAATTTTAATTTAGACAAGATGCTTGATATATTATAATAAATATTATATAATATCAATATTATTTGCAGTCGTAGAAAAAGTATAGTATGCGTGTGAAAATCACTTTTCACACTTGTTGCACAATATACTATTTTGATGAGCCCTCTGAAACTGGATTGGAGTAGGGTTTACTGAATTACCTCCCTGTTGCCTAATGTTCCCGAAATAATTTTCTAGGCAATCCTGATTTACTCTTCTACGTCTTAAGTATGTGAATCCGGCTTTCTCAAGACGGGGCCATAGAACTTGGATTCCTTTTATCGTAGTCATCCATGAAGTACGAAATTTATGTTGGCAAGAATATTACAATCAAATGTAAATTTGCTGTTTGTTTACATCAGTTAAGTCGGTTGTCCCATCAAGTTTTTGTAATATCGATAATATTGCACATTCCTAACCATTGATCTGGCATGCCGACAAGTAGTAGTAACAAGTTGGCAATCATGCGCTTATTTCTTTAAATGATCGGGCCCAGTTTCTGAAGCTATTATAAATTATTTTTACCTTAAAAGTGTATGATCCTATTATTGCTACTTACTTATTCTATAAAAACTGATCGACTATTTATTGCTCAATAGGTCCATATGGCATAATTCATGTTTTATTCATCAATCAGCCTTTTTAATGTAAGGCATACCTACAATAAATTCAGAAAACACTTAAAAATCGGCCCTAATATCTAGTAATCTCGATAAACTCGATAAATAATAATTAATTGTTTTACATACCTTGTGGTATCTGTAGGCAAAGAAAAAAAATTGTATCTCTATTTTCAGATGTACAACATCTGCAAATATACTTATATCCCGTCATAATAAATAAGCGGTTAAATTTTACAAATTCACACGTTCGATGATCATTCGTAATCGAAGCGCCCAGACTAAAAATTCAGCATCGCGAGCTCTATGAAATGCGAACGAACAGAATCGCCCGTACTATTTCTTCCGCTCGATCTGGGAAGAAAGTAGGGGGAACTGTACGCTATTGCCGCCGCGTACATTCGTATCTGTTATAGGTTAATCTGGGCCTATACCTTATCTCGAATACTACGGGGGTTGGAAAAAAAAATTAAATACAAAAGTTATTCCTAGTAAAATGATCTTTATTTTTTTTGTATTGTTTTAATCGTCACTTTTTTATATACAGGATGGTCAAAGAAAGTTACACTTTTTTAAATGAAACACCCTATATTTTATTACATTTTTGGATTCTACTTAAAATCTTAAGCATATTTGATGTATGATGTTATACCTCTAGTGTCAGTAGTTCCACAGCTATAAACAGTTGAAAATCGGTACTTTGCCGACTTTTCACCTTGGTAGCAAGACCATTAGAGATGGAGTAAAATTAATTTCACATTCCTATCTTAAGTTTTCAAGAGCTATCTGACGGTATTAATTGGCATGTGGTACCATGGGTACCAAATCTGGTACCTCGGTAGGTAGCTATGGTCGGATAGAAAAATGCATTTACTCAAAACTGTGCTATTATAAAAAAATATATATATTATCAAAAATAATTATTAAACAATCATTTAAAGGACCGAATTCGAATAAAACATTTCAATTTAATGTCTCATGTGTTCAAACTGCCTCCCATCATGTTGCACACATTGTTTCAATCTTTGTTGGGTGGAGAAAATTGCCGCTTCGATTTCAGCCGCTGGCAGTTGAAAAAGAAGGATATGGTAATTAATGTGGTCTTTTAAAATATTACGAACAGTAGTTCGTGCTATACCCAAGTTTGAAGATAATGCCCTAGTTCCTAGCTGCCTATTATACTCTATGTATGCCCGGACATTAATAATAGGTATTGTCTTCAGTTCTTCCATTGCCACGCCTACAGAATTTAGGATGAAGAAAACTGCAAGTATCGCGTAATCGCCGTGCCAAGAGTCGAAAAAATTTGACGTTTCTTTCAAAGAAGTTTGTTTTTCGTTTCTACGGTCTATTAAATGTGAAAAAGTATAAAAACATACGTGTGAATTACTGAGTCCGAAATTCGTCAGAAAAAGGGCAAAATTTTGATTTTATTCTATTCATATTTCCAAATTTTTGGCTGATATTTTAATTTAGGAGAAAGATAACGATAGTTATCGTCAATTGTTGCACCAAATTTCATAAAATATTGGAGCAGTCCTAAGTCACAATTTACACTTATTTCCGAGCTTATTTCCTGTTATGTTATTATTATAGTACCATTAATGTTATTTTCATGATTGTTTTGATTATTTTTGTTAATAAAATATTTTTTACTTTAGTCATGGCATGCTTGACCATAAAAATTCGAAAAATAATTTGTTTTCCAATGCATGCATTGTTAAAAAAATGCTCTTCTGGTAATAACTCCTGAACGCGTGAAGTTATCGATATGCGGTTTAGAGGTTTATTTCCTGCAAATTTGATCTACTTTCTCTTCCTGTTAAAATAATGATATCATTATATTTCAAATTTCGGAGAAAAATTAAAAAAACCATGAACTTCTGAATTGGCGCCCCCTAGCGGGAACAGCAAATACCAATTTGTCATGGGTATATTTTGTTCTTAATAAGCAAGGTTTCCTCTCTTAAACGAGACCTAGTTTGCTCAAATATGTTGAGTCAAACTAAAGTTATAGGCATTTCAATCACTTCTCCCTTCCGCCCGCCCTAATTTCATGCCCTACAATTAAAAGTGATGAACAAAAAAGATGCAGAATTTCACGAGGATTACAGTGGTGGTATTCTTTTATCAACTTATAATAAAACATTTTTGAGTAAAATGTATTTTTCTACCCGACCATAGCTATTGCGCCCCCTAGCGGTAGAGGTATGAACTTGAAAATTATTTTCAGTGTTTTCTTTTGGTCACTTTAGTCATATAATTTGTTACCGCAAGTCTCTACGACTAGTAGTTGCTGAGATACAGCCGCTTACCTCGCTTATTTGCCCACCCTGTACATTCAGCATTAATTTCTAGGAGTATGTTAATAGTTTTTATTTTATTTTAATTAATTTAACAGAACTTCTTCATAAATTTTGAGTAGGTACTTTCTTGGCAAAATTTGGTATATTCTGGGTTAGTGATAGTTTCGTGGCAAAACTTGGATTAGAAATGCAAAAATAGTAGATATATAATAGAAAATATCCGCCTTCCATTTTCTGAAATTACAATTATTACAATGAGCCATCAAAAAATGGTTGCCCGATGTGCATTTTTTAACGTCTTTTGAGCAAAAATTTGGGCGTGGCACCCCAAAAAATTTTCAATAATGCTTGATAAAAAAGGCGTGTTTTTTTAACGATTTTTGAATAAAAATTGGGCGTATCATCCCCAAAATTTTGCGAGTTAGAGAATTATACAGGGTGTCCGGAAATAGTGTCGCCAAATTACAGAGGCTGATTCTACATAAGAAAACATGAACATTTTTT
>MU185569.1:98070-109557 GCA_016904865.1 Pissodes strobi
CCCCTTTCCAGAAGTGTTTCCAACAGATTATAAACAACTGAATTAATAATTATTGACCCACACACGGCAAGATATTGCGTTTTTTGCTAAGCTCTTGTATATCCTGAAATCAGGTTCAAGTTTAACACATAAATTTCGTTACACTACACTTTATATTACTGTTTCATTAAAATGTTGGTTTGTTTATCAAGATGTTATTGTTTTAGGCATCTCACACTAGCCATAAGGAATGATGAAGAATTAAATAAACTGCTGTCTGATGTAACTATTGCTCAAGGTGGTGTTCTGCCAAACATTCAAACAGTTCTTCTACCCAAGAAGACTCGCGATGGTGCTGGTACTTCGTGAAGTAAAGCTGCCAAATCTAAATAACAGGGCCATTAAGTTTATTTTTAAATGTATGCATGTTTTTCTCATATTTTATGTTAGTTACTATATTTACAACTGTTGTTGTTATTTATGTGTTTGTGAATTAGTCTCAGTTTAATAATACTTTTTTACTGGATTAAAATACAATTAAATTTATAATATATATTTTATTATATAATGCCACGCTTTTTCTTTCTTCTAATTGGCGCAAAGCTTCACCTCGGCTAAGAAGAGACCGAGGGTGAATAATATCAAATAAGAAAAATTTAAAGTTATGTGAATTTGCAAGTGCAGTTGCGTAAGCTAGAACGAGTCGTCTTCAAAGCGTGCAAATAGGCCCTAGCTCTAATGCCGGAGAGTAGGGTGGGGTATATATAAGGCGCCACGGGCTTGTAGACGGCATAAGCAAGAACTACCCCAAAGCTGAAATATGGCTCTCGTTTTAGCGTAAGCTTCGCACTTCCAAGAAAAAAAAATACTCAAATAAATTCGAAATTAATTCGATTAGGTTCATCTGAATTTAATCAATCTGAGCGAATGAGAAATAAAATATTGAGATGACCTACCTTTTTAAAATATTATTTCATTAGACCTGATACATTCATTTTTGAGACACCCTATATATGTATATATTTTGAGACACCCTTTATACATATAAAAGATAAATCAAGTCATAAATTGAAGTCGAGTTTTTGCGAGGTTTTTTGGAGGAGATCCGAAAGGTATTGCACGAGAACGAAGCCAGAGTCAGAAGCCAGCGGAGTGTACAGTTTATTTTGGTGAATTGTTTTGCTTCGGTGTTGCAATGTTATGTCATTAGAAGTCGGTAAAATGAAACTTATAATATTGTTATTATCATAATTTGTACCATTATATATTTTATACTCATTGATAATTAATATTTGATGGCCAAACATGTGTATACATTTTCATATTGTTATTAACATAATTTGCATAAATATTTCTTCTATTTTCATTGATACTTAATACTTGATGGCATAACATGTGTATATATTTTGATATTGTTATTAACATTATTTGCATAAATATTTCTTTATTTTCATGAATAATTCATATTTGATGATATAACGTGTGTGTGGCAGCCGGCAAATACTCCACCCCTGGCGCAACGACAATGAGTCAGGGGAAGGCGACGGTTACGTACGGCCGGGGACGAAGCAGTGAATCATACCGTACGGAGCAAGTAGTGTTAGATCATATTGGGAGAGCTTGTACTTAGATTATTCGAGATAGTATATAGTTAATGTTATGATTGTTAGTTACTGATCGCTGATATACCAACATTAAAGTGTTTTTCATTAGTAAACGAGTAATGTGATTTGTAGTCTTGGGTCAGCACAACTGGCGACGAGGATTCTTTTGTTTCAAATTTACAGGCAGTACTTACTTAGTCTTAAAAAGATAAAATTAATACATTTTTATATGTATGTGTATATAGATATAAGAGAAACCGTCTGCTATCCATCAACCTCAATCTAATAAAAATGATTTTAATAATATAAGATATTTGAATGTGCAATTCAGTGCGAGTTAAAAGGAGTGTTGGCGAAAGAAAAGTGATAGCATATTGTCATTGTATAATACTATACAATGATATTGTTACTTTCTTTCGGCGCGGTAACGTAAATGTGAGCCACAGGGAAAATGTGAGCCATAAACGAAAAAGCTAATGCGTGAGCCACAGGATATTGTGAGCCATGAATATATGGAAAAAGCGTTTATTTATACAGTACTGAAATAAAAAGTGAACCACCAAAATGTATTATGAGCCTAGAAAATTTCATAGATATGTATAAGTCTGTTTCCACTGGAAGATAAGAAAATACAGTGCCGACAATATGAAATTAGATTTTCGATAATTCTTGATTTTTTTTCTGTTATTCATATTGCTAATTGTATACACATATCCTATTATATATAATAACAACATTGCTGGTTAATTGCTAAACATAGATATGGTTTTTTTTTCAAAATAATAAAGAAAAATAAGAACACAATTTAAGAAAGGCACCTCGACATTTCATTACACAAAAAGGCGCGGACGATTTGTTATGTTAAAAAGATCTACCGATAACTGGAATGACAGCAATTCGTAATACCATTATTTATAAACAATGGTAACACGAAGCAAGTTGACTAAGAGTATTTAATTGTGGGGGATATACATTGGATATATGTGTTTGCATGTATGTGTGTGTACATAGGTATTTATATGTACATAAAAGGGAAAGACTATGTAATTATATAATAACCACTAAAACATCTATAACGAATGACTGGGAATATACTAGAAAATATTTCTTTTGTTTAAGGAATCAAATAGCAACCTACAAATTCTACGATGTCATCAGACTCGGAAATACGACCGTTTTTGTGTCAAAGTTTAGATAAGGCATTGTTAAGAGGTAAATGGGGGAAATGGCTCAGATCTTTAAAATTATACCTGGCTGCAGAAGATATCAATGATTGTGTCAAGAAGAGAAACAAGCTACTACATTTAGGGGGTGCGCAACTGCAAGAAGTTGCCTATAATATACCTGTTTTAGATTCGATCTTGGTCGATTTTCTAAACAAAAAGAGATGTGCTCTTAGGCACTAAAATTTACCATAGGGCTAGTTGTAAAGTCATTTTGTAAATAAAACAATAAGCTTTAGCATTATATGAATATTTTAATAAGTTACTTTACTTGAAAATAACTAGAAGCTCATAAATAAACATTGAATGATTGTACGTAGTCAGTGCTACGATATGAACAATATCAGTCGAGGCAAGTTTCGACCTTGAAGAATATGACATAAATAATACTCTTAAAAACTAAAACATTGCGTGCAACAACAACAACTGTTACAGTTGTAATACTAAACTAGTATATGATTATAAACATAACCTTGAAGCTATGCACAGTTAAATGTCTGTTAATAGTTCCTGCAAAACAGCTACCTATGAGCTCGCTTAGCTGAGATAACCTTGATATGAAGTACACTAATATACAAGCAATAATAACAGGATAAATGTTACCTTAAAGTCCACCTATAGCTAATATGTACACTATCTTCACCATTGACGAGAAACGTTCAATGTTCAGCAGTTTATCTTCCAACACTGGGGGAGCCACTTTGAAAAACACTGGCTAGGCCTCTTGCTAGCTTCTATGTACCATGTGCTTCAATTTCTTGCAAATAAGAATGACTGGCATGTAGTAGATTGATATGGTATGCAATTATTGCATATGGCATGACTTGAATGCTTTGTGAATATGGCTTCTTGGTACACGCATAAATGATTACTAAATATGCTATGCTGGTAGCATAACTAAGTTGAAATCCGCGTAGGGGATATACCCTTTGTGAGAATTTGAGTATATTGCCGTTTAATCCTTATATGAGAATAAGGCATGTGTATGTATGCAGACTAGTGCACAGTAATCCTTATATTAGAATAAGGCAGGAGTATAGCAACCCAGTGGTATACTCGTGATAGAGTATGTTGAAATCCCAAGGGCAAGATCATTGGAGACTGTACTGCGGTGGTACAGCCTATGGAATTGGAGAGATCAGTGGGTCTCAATACCTTTTTGTAGGCTTGATATGACGATGACTATGGCTGAATATCACTATGTCACATGAGTAAAGAACTAGAGAGATCATGAGGTTTCAAAACGTGAAAACTGGCTCGACATGGCGGCTTGGCGCCATGTTGGCGGGAACAGCGCCTTTAGTGCGACTTACATGGTGCAGAGTCGAGGTGCAACTTCTTACTACTAAATTAAATTCTGGAATCTGGCTAGATCAACTCGAAGGAGTTGTCCCGCCTCTTCTGGAGGGAGAAGATGCATTCCTTCGGGCATAGAAAGGGCAATAATGTAAATACAGAGATATTGTGTAAAAAAACTTAACATGACCGCTTGTCTAAATTAATATTATGAATTTTAATACAAATCCGGTTGAAATCTGCTGACTAGTTTTCATGAAATTCGATTATTAAAGATCTAAATTTTAGGGAATTTTAGGTTGGGTGAAGTGGCTATCCTGTAGGATGCGCTGTGATTGGTCGATTCGGTCGCCGGGATATAGCAGGAGGAGCTATGATTGTTCGGATGCCTTTCGAGGACGCTTTATTTTTAGCTATCTATACTACCTGCTACAGTAGATAAAGGTTGTAACCAAGAGATGGCGTTAGTAGTATCGCCATGGATTTTAATTTCTTTGGAATGCGGGGACAGTGACGTGGAATGTTAAATTGTACAAAACTAAATCATTAGATTTGAAAGCGTGTTCAAAAATGATTTTTGAACAGTACCTGGGGCAATCGAAACCTCTGATCCAGGACGGAACAACGACATTTTTAATGTTTTAGTCGAAAAATTGACTAGTTACGTATGTAGGCAAGTTCATCCCCGACCTGGACACCTTAACAGACCCACTGAGACAGCTGAAAAAAAGAGGGAAATTTCGGGTGGAATGACGCGCACCAACAAAACTTTATAAAGCTCAAAAAGGCTCTATCTAAACCACCCACACTGTGCTATTTTGACTCACAACGCCGAACCAGGCTCATAGCAGATGCCAGTCCCGTGGCATTAGGGGCAGTTTTGATACAGTTTCAGGCTGAAACATCAAAAGTCATGTCATTTGCAAGCAAAAGCTTATCGGATGTTAAGCGATGATACTCCCAAACTGAGAAAGATAGCTTATCACACGTATGGGCAGTCGAACGTTTTTATTTTTACCTAGCTGTGCTAGAATTCGAACTTGTGACTGATCACAAACCACTTGAAGCGATTTTCAAATCAACTTCAAGGCCACCAGCAAGGATCGAGAGATGTGTGTTAAGGCTCCAGGCCCTCATGTTCAAAGTTATATACCAGTCTGGAAAACTCAATATCGCAGATTCCGTATCGAGACTGTGCAAACTGGAAAACGAGTCGTCATTTGATAGAGAGAACCGACGAAGAAGCATTGGACAATGACATACTGAACAAACAAAAAGGTAAAGAAAAAGAAGACATTGCCAGAAGAGCTAAATAATCTAATATTATGCCAGGAGACAAAGTTCTTGTAGAAAACATGGTGATTCCTCATAAACTTAGATCCAGATACCACGAAAAAGAATGTGAGGTTATTAGCATACAAGGAAATGAGGCGACACTCATGAGAGACGGCAGAATCTTGAAATGTTATGTGACCCATTTGAAAAAGGTTCCGGATTCTTTAGAAAACGGTCCTAACATTTTACCATTACCTCAGAATGACTTATCTATACGACCATCACCGGCGAACGTGGAAGAGTCGGGATAGCCAGGGGAAGAAGAGGGATCAGGAGCGCTACCGGGATACCAGTCATCAGGCACTTCAATCAAACTGTCGGAGGCTGAGACTTCTTCCGGAGAAAACAACCCTATAGCAACTGTATCTCAAAGTCAGCTCAAACTTCTTAAGCTGAAAAGAAAAGACGGAGTGTGGCAGCCGGCAAATACTCCACCCCTGGCGCAACGACAATGAGTCAGGGGAAGGCGATGGTTACGTACGGCCGGGGACGAAGCAGTGAATCATACCGTACGAAGCAAGTAGTGTTAGATCATATTGGGAGAGCTTGTACTTAGATTATTCGAGATAGTATATGTTATGACTGTTAGTTACTGATCGCTGATATACCAACATTAAACTGTATTTCATTAGTAAACGAGTGATGTGATTTGTAGTATTATAGTCGGGCAGTGTTGGGTCAGCACAGTGTGTATATATTTTGATATTGCTATTAACATAATTTGCACAAATATATTTATTTTATTCTCATTGATAATAATTCATATTTGATGGCACAACATGCGTATATATTTTGATATTGTTATAAACATAATTTGCACAAATATTTCATTTATTCTCATGGATAATTTATATTTGATGGTATAATATGTGTATATATTTAATGTAATCGTTTTATGCTGTGAATAACACTGTATTGTTTGCTGTCTTTTCGTGCTGGAATTTCAGTTTTAGTATGACTGTGATTGTAATGTAAGTAAGGGACTTGATGAATCCACTAACATTTTCCTCCCCTGACTGAGCGAATATCCTAGCTATAAATCGTGAGCTTGCGAGCAAAGCACCCTAAGTCGTTCTTTTAACAAATGCTATATTTTTAATGATTTGCTTTTGTATGAAACCTATGTGAAATTTAAATTAACATTAATTTGTAACCTTGATTTTGACTTGATGCCAATTGCTTATAAGCACCCGAAATGATAAAGGATCTGTAGCCTGTGCACAATTACACAGAATGAAACCATATATCGTAATTGAAATGTATCATATCGAAATGACTATAACTAATAAGCAACAGTAAAGGAATACTATTCAATCACAAATAATGTAATCAATCGCTAAGCGATAACGAAGGAAATATATATTAATCGGCCTGCAGGTCTTACTAGAGATATTAGCTCAATTTGCAACTATAGCTGAGTAGCTTCCCGTATGGGACCTCAGTACCTGCTAGCGACGTCTGGCTAACTAATACTAAACTCTTCAGTTTTGAACGTATTGTAGTATTGTTACAAGTGTGGAACGACAAATTGCGGTGCGTGAGACAGTAATTTAATTAATTGTTATACTAGCAAAGGTTGTACAGCATAACTCGGTTTAGGAATTGGGATCGAGGTTTTCTCTGCCATGCTCTTTTCCCTCGTGAATTCCAGGCGGAGTATGGCACGCTTTTCTTTAATAAACTAGGCGTATTAGGAATCTGTGGTTTAATTTACATGACGCACCTTTCCTCAAATTTTCCTAATAGTGTTTAGTCGAAGCGCAATCCGAATAATTAAACATTGTGTAAGATATAATAATAACACAACGTAGGTATTAATTTTCTTTTCAATCTATTTTGATGATCATTGGCAAAACAAAGACAAAGCACAATTTTACTTATCTGATTCAACTATGTTGAACAGACCCGGGTACGTTATACTACAATATCAAACGTGAATTAATTTAATAGCCAAGTCAAGTCAAGTCAAAATAAGCTTTATTATCTAAAGACAGGTGTCTCATTGACAAAGCAGTACTTAAATTAATGAAAATATATGTACGTACAGAAACAAAGTAAGCTTATCTTAACCCTCACAACAAATTTGTTAATAAAAATACACACATTAAAAACCATAGCACATTAAAGTTATCGCAATAAAATTCATTCAGATTATAATACGCTCCACCAACTAGCAAATTCCGGACTCTCTTCCTAAACAGTTTTAGAGAAGGAAAACATGTAAAATGCCTTGGAAGATGGTTGTAGATTTTAATGCTTTCGTATATGATTGACTTTTTAATCAAGGCGGAGTGGGGTATTGCTAACATTAAATTAGTGACATTACGAGTTACATAGGATGGATTTTGCGAGGTCAAATTCTGTTTATTTTTATGAATGAGAGTTACCGTATCTCAAATAAATAGACAATACAGAGTCAAGAGTCAAGATCTTCTCCCTTTTAAACAATGGTCTACAGTGATCCTTGTTTTTTGCTCCACAGATATATCTAATGGTACGCTTTAGAAGAACAAAAAGAGAGTCCATAAGATACTGGCTACAAAACACCCAAAAGCCTATCCCATATCTCAGTCTCGATTCAATTAGGGCAAAATATACAGTTTTTGCCAATGAGTGTTCAAGTTCAATGGCAGTTATTTTAACTGCAAAGCCAGCAGATTCAATTTTTTTAGAAACGGGCAAAACATGAGGCTTAAAGCTCAACTCACTGTCAATTACAACTCCTAGAAATTTTGATTCCGGATGACACTCAATCATCATACTATTGACTGTAGGATGTCCCAGGTTGCGTCTAAATGATACGTTCAAAAGAAGAAGATTTGCGTCACACCAGGATTTGAGTCTTTGAAGATCCGAGAAAATTGCTTGTTCCAGGCTCAAATGATGAGCACAATGCCATAGAATAGTCGTGTCATCTGCAAATATAATAATTCTCCCTGAAATATTAAGCCAAGCAAGGTCATTTATAAAAATTAGGAACAAAAGTGATCCCAGAACTGAACCCTGTGGAACCCCCCATTTATTTTTTAAAACTTCAGGTTAAAATGATTGACCAGACAAATAGGAATCAAACCAAGACAGTGCAACACCTCTAAAGCCATAGTGATTGAGCTTCTGCAGCAGAATCCGATGACTAACACAATCAAAAGCTTTTGATAGATCACAGAAAGCTGCTGGATTTGCCCCTCCAGTATTAATACCAGAATAAAGGCCCTCCAAAAAGTGAAAGATGACATAATTTGTATTACGAAAGCCATATTGAATAGGGGTTAACAGGTTATGTTAAAAATGAAATTACTCTAGTCTTTACCAGTTTCTCTACAATATTTGATAAGTTAGAGAGTAGTGATATAGGTCTAAAATTTGATGAGTCCTCCAGATCACCTCCCTTATGAAGAGGAACAACCTTTGCTATTTTTAGAGAAGAAGAAAGTACACCAGATTCCCATGACTTATTTATTGATTGGATTAAAATATTCAAAACTTGACCTGTAATATTAAGAAACAGTCTTATAGAAAGTGCGTCCTCTCCCAGAGCTTCTTAATATCTAGTATCACTCTCTTCAACTCCTCCAAATCAGTCGGAGTGAAATAAAATGAATTATTGACACCAGTGTGATTGGAGGGAAAGCTAAGTGGGTCAATATCCTGAACTATATTAAGATCATTTGGTCCTTCCTCAGCCAATGTTCGGTTATTAAAATTATGTTTGGAGACTCACAATTATTTAAAAAGAGAAAAAAATTCATTACACTTATTTCTGAGGGACTGAATGTTTAAGAGAAGGAGGGAAAGTTTATCATAGCCAGAATTTGTTAAGTGTTCATTCTTGTTTGACATGGATGTAGAAAATTCGAATTTGAAGGCATTGCACGATTTAATTCAGTCATAAGATCTACAGTGTCTATACCATTCACTTCAGTGTCCATACTATTCACTTCCATGGTAGATGCCTCTTTGTCCCCTTTGGAAGCATCCACCATTTCAATCGAATTGTCATTATTAAAATTTGAGCTTTGGAACTGAGACTCAAAGTTCGTAATATTCTCAACAAAATCAATGAAAATTAAATTGTTTATGCGCTTTTGGGACATAATATTAGTGGCCATGGTACATATCTCTGGCATTTTTTAAAGAAATATTCAACAAAGAACCTAAATTGTAGGCCTTTTGATCACCTAGAACAAGTACTCTCATCCCAAAGTCAGTAACATTAAAATCATTAGATAAGTCAGACCCACTTCTATCAATCCTTCTGTAATGTTGGCTATCACAAAAGGAAGTGCTAACCAATTCACGATTACCCTGATTAAAAGTTTGAACATCGGCATCGGTTTGAACAGACACACTTTGACAAGCAATGCCTCCAACAAACTTAACCCTCACTACTCTTCGCAAGCGGTTAATTTCTTCGCGCCCTGAAAGATTATCAGCCTCATAAACTTTAATAGTATCAATCATATTTCGATTAATGGAGTTTAGATCATCCAGCTTCTTCTGAAGTAGGTTTATGCGTTCGAGATGGCCGGTAATACTGTTTTTAAGATTTAAATTATTATCAGATAATTCCTGAAGTTCCTGTCTTAAAATTGCTATTTCATTGCGTCTTTCGTTTAGCGTCTCGATCAACTCCTCAAGGTCCTGTGTTTGACTGTTGGACACTTCTTCAGACAATCGGTCAACCTCCTCCTTAAGTGCTTCAATCACCTCATCCTTCTCCTCCATTTGAGTGTTCAAATCTAATTGCATGGCAGCTAATTTATTTTGAGTCTTCATAAGGTCCCGATCATTGGTTGAATCTTTTTCAGAAAAACATTTTTCAGAACAGTAAACTTGATTTTCACTGATTTTCTTATTACTTTTAAAATCTCTCTATAAACAACTTAAGTGAAAAATTCCCATGCAAATAGTACAGCAGAAATATCCATGGGCTTTTAATGCTCAACACTTGCCTGGCAAGAAGACAGGGTGATGCCCCCTATACAGCTACTAAAGATAAGAAAACTTACATCAGTATCAGTATCAGTATGGAAGGGTGGCCCCTAGCGGGCCTTGCACTTAGGCCACCAATTGGACCCGTTGTGCCCCCAGCCCGCATTAGAGAACCTCCAGGATGCCGGTCCTCCTTAAGAAAGCCCGCATCTCCTTCAGACTAACACGACGCACTGAATCTGGCTCGATCGACGTCACGCCAAAGATTCTGAATCTTGCCCACTCAAAGGCGGGGCATTCCGTAAGTAGATGGTATGGAGTATCGTCGTCCTCCATGCACCATCTACACTCCGCCTCCTCTGCAATTCTCAGCAGGGTCAGGTGCCGTTTAAGCCTACAGTGCCCGGTGTAGAATCCTACCAGGGCCCTGCACTCCTTCCTAGGTAGACACAACAGCCCCTTGGCGAGATTCTTCGTAGGCCCATGTATCATGAGCCTCGTCTGTTTCATCCCCGGAGCCGTCCGCCATACCTCCTCCGCCCGACTCTCCATCCAGGTCTCCAAAGCTCCTCCGCGGACACACTGGGCGATCCCCACACAGGGGTCAGGCCCCAAGTATCCGCGTGCGGAGCCTTCTCTGGCTAAGGCGTCGGCTGTCTCATTTCCCGGTACACCCGAGTGTCCCCGCTTTGCAAGTTCAATCAACCAGCTTCTACACTCCCTTACCAACAGAGAGCGCGTACGGACCGACTTCAGCGCCATGAGTGCGACCTTGCTGTCAGAGCAGAAGAAAATCCTCCTGCCACCGACATTGAGC
Source organism: Pissodes strobi (assembly GCA_016904865.1). NCBI lineage: Eukaryota > Metazoa > Arthropoda > Insecta > Coleoptera > Curculionidae > Pissodes > Pissodes strobi. The sequence goes on from MU185569.1 coordinate 109,257, forward strand.
CTTAACGACTCCCAGACCCCCATCATGATCGCAAAAATTTCCGCTTGGAAAACCGTAGTGTGCTCGCCAAGTGAGGCGTATAATTCCCGCCCCAGAGCCTCACAGTACGTACCTGCTCCGGACAGTGTTCCCATTCTGGACCCGTCTGTGAACCAGACTAGCCCATCCCAGGTTCCCATCCTTCCCTCCGTCCAGTCCTCCTTTGTAGTCTTGAGCCGAATGTGTTCCTGAAAGGTCAGTTTGGAGTCCAACCAGACACCCAGATACTTGACGCATTTCTTCGCCACAAGAGGGGTCCCTT
>MU185570.1:0-22276 GCA_016904865.1 Pissodes strobi
TGGTTGTGCCTCCTCATCATACATCTTTATTCCATAAGGCTCCTCTAGTGGGATGTATTAAGGTTTACAATAAGTTACCAATACAAATATATACCAATATAAAAAGTTTCTTATAGAAAACGAGTTTTACTCCTTGGAAGAATATTTTAATATGCAGTATTTGTGTTCAATGTTTTTAGTGTTAATGTTTTATGACCCTCGTTGTTACCATTTTAAATTTGTATAAGTCTTTTTATTGACCTGTAACATTGCTTTTTGTTTGTTCTTTTTTTTAATTTGTATTTGATGGACTTTTTGAATGTAGTATAGGTTTAGTTTGTAAAATCTTTCCTTTTTGTTCTTTGTTCTAGTGCCATTCTTTTTGGAAATCCGCATAGCTCAAAGTAGCCTGTTACATTGCTTTGGAGTCAGGATCCTGTATTTTGTCGACCAATAGTATCCCCTCTAATCCCCGAAATAGAATCAAGCAAATTTTGTTCATTTTGATAATTATGAGACAAGAGCAGAAAGGAGAACAACGGACAAATTGTCCCGAATACGAGATATTTTTGATCATGTCGTAAATAATTGCTAAAACAGTTGCTTCCTTTTCATGGAAAAGCTCCATTTATACATGAAGAGCAAGCCTGACAAATATGGTTTGTAAACTTGGGCACTGGCATAGTGTGATACAACGTATAGACTCAATAGGCAAGTACCTTTAGGTAAGTTTTTTACTTTGCACCCTATTATGTTTTCATGATCTTGCATTTTTCTAGGCAAAGTAGATAACAAGGCAGAAAAGGATCAGGGTCAGAGAGATATTCTTGACTTAATGCAATATATAGCTCAAGGCCACGGAGTCACTACAACAATCTCTTTACAAGTTTAGAATTAGTCGATACACTTTTAGAGCAGAATCTTTCATTAGTAAAAACAAGACATTTATATGCAAGGAGTTGCTTCCTGCTTCATATAAGAAAGAATTCTCAAGTATTTTGCATTTACGAAAGATAAAGCTATGGTTTTGTATGTCCCCAAATAGAAAGCTGCTATTATTTTGTTATCTACTGAGCACAAAGACGACCACACTGAAGGTGAAAATGAAAATTATAAGCCCCATATTATTTAACATTATAATAAAACTAAAGGTGCTGTTGACACAAGCGATAAATTGGTGAAAGAATACACGGCCAAACTAAAAACAAACCGCTGGTCAATGGCAGTGTTTTACAATCTTCTTGATATTAGTGGTATTAACTTCTACAAACTCTGGATGACCAAATACCCAGATTAGGAAAAAGCATGAAAAAATATGCAGCTTGTAGATCCGAAACTAGTTACACAAGAATCCGAAAACCCTACCTGTTATGCCTCAAATTGGCAGGAAGCAAGATAAAGAGAGTCGTATCGGTGCTTTAAATGCAATAACAGTGTCTGCAAAGAGCATTCAAACGGTCAATACTGTAGTATAACCTACCCGGATCTGTTCAATATAGTTGAATGAGATAAGTTGTGCTTAGTCTTTATTTTGCCAATGATCGTCATAATAGATTTTAAAAAAATAGATTGAAAAGAAGACCAATACCTACGTTGTGTTATTATTATATGTTGCACAATTTACCTTACTCTGAATGCGTCCGATGATAACAAAATTAGTGAAATTTAAGGGAAAGGTGAGTCATGTAAATTAAAGCACATATTTCTAATACACCTAATTTATTAGAGAAAACGTGCCAAATTATTAGAGAAAAACGTGCCAGACTCAGCCTGGAATTCACGAGGGGAAAGAGTACGGCAGAGAAACCCTCGATCTAAATTCCTAAACTGAATTATGCTGTGTAACCTTTATTAGTATAATAATTAATGAAATCACTGTCTCTCGTGCCACAATTCGTAGTTCCACACTTGTAACAATACATTTAAAACTAAAGGGGTTGTTGTTAGTTGGCCAGACGCCGCTAGAAGGTACTGAGGTCCTGGATTACGGAGGCTACCCAGCTATTTTGGTTGCAATTTGGGTCAATATCTCTAGAATGATCATTATATTTATAACTAGGATATTCTCCCGTCAGGGTTGGAAATGGTTAGTAGATTCATCAAGGCCCTTGCGTACACTCTCAGTCATACTAAAATTAATATCCTAGCACGAAAAGACAAGAAATAATACATTTCCTGTTTTCATTTAAAGCAGTGCTATTCACAGCATAAAACGATTCCATTAAATATGTACACAAGTTATGCCATCAAATATGAATTATCCATGAGAATAAAAGAAATACTAGTTCATATTATGTTAATAATAATATTATAAATTTTACTGACCTGTAATAACATGTTCCGCACAGAAGCAAAACAATTCACCAAAAATAAACCACACACTGCGCCGGCTTTTGACTATCGCTCCTCGTTCTCGAGCGATACGCTTTCGGATCTCTTCCAAAAATCTTCGCAAAACCCGACTTCAATTTATGACTTCTTTTTCTCTTTTTCTTTCTTTGCATATATTATAGGGTGTCCCAAAACCGATTGTATAAGATCTAATGAAATAATATTTTAAATAGGCGGGTTACCTCAATAATATATTTGTGATAAATGTCAATAATTACATTTATTAATAATATTATAACAATGTATCACTCTGTCTGTAAAGAAGATCAATAAAATATTTAAAAACTTGAGATTTTAGTTTATTTACTTTTTAAATGCATTTAATTGTCTATTTAATCGAAACTGACAGAAAAAGCTATCGGGCACACGTGCTAAAGTGGCTTCCCATGGCCTGTATTAGAACAGGCCAGACTCGCGTGGAGGACAAGCACAGGTAAGCACGGATCGGGCTTGGCCGCGCGTGAGGTCTTCCCACGGCCTGTATGAGCCTGTTCTTCAAGAGATTGATAGGGTTCAGTTTAAAAATGACGCGTGAAAGAAAAAGGATGGCTGTTGCTGCAGCAGCTTTTGGTTTGTTTAGTGGCTCATATTTAGTCAACAAGAAAAAAAACAACAAAAGGTGCCTATGGATGTCATCATTAAATAAGAGTCGATTAAGGTAAAGTTGTATTTACTAAGTTTTGAGTAAACTATGAGCAATAGATATTTCCGTGCCCCCAATCATGTGTTACCTACCGTTGATATTCATCCTTTCCAGTGATTTCACGAAAGGTTAGGAGCAAGAAATTATACAAACAATTTTTAAGTGCGGAAATAACATATTGCATACAGTCGGTAGTTGTGCTGGTTGGATAGCTGGTTGATTCATATGAATATCGATCTAATTCTCCATGAGACACATGGCGACGTGTGCACGCAAAGATCTATTGTTGGAACTATATTTAGTTAAGATATTTCTGAAATGAAGAGGATATTCCAAATTTCAGATATTGTGCATCGGACATGTTAATCGATTTTGTTAAAGAACCAAGTAAGAAATTTGAAAATTTCTGCAGGATGTCTGTTGAAGATTATACCTTCTAAATAAAATTGGGCCCTATAGTTCAAAGAGTGATACAAATATGAGAAAATGTATTCCAATTCAAGATCCTTTTTGGTATTGCCCTCAGATTCCTAGCATCTGGTGACAGCTTCACAAGTATTTCATATTTTTTAAAAGTATCTATTCAGACAATTTCAAGATGCGTAAATGATGTTTGCAAAGCTTTGCAGGGGGAAATAAAAGTAAATCTAATATTTTATGTATTTATTTCTTTTCAAATCTTTCTATAAAATCTATAATAGTTATTAAATCATTTTCCTGTTTATCATCGAATAGTCCTTTGAATGAGTGTAACGCTGTTAGATCTTGGCTTTCCAAATTTTGTGGTGATGACAGTACTGAATGACTGGAACTTTGTGTTATATTTTGTGATGATTGTGAAGGATATAGTTGTGGAGACAGGGATAGCTGTGGAGAAGGAGATGTTTGAGGGAATGAGTGTAATGCTGTTAGATCTTGGCTTTCTGAATTTTGAGTTGATGAGTGTACTGAATGGCTGGAACTTTGTGTTATATTTTGTGATGATTGTGAAGGATATAGTTGTGGAGATAGGGATAGCTGTGGAGAAGGAGATATTTGAGGATCATGATGCAGTTGTGGAGAAGGGGATAGTTGCGGAGAAGGAGATGCTTGAGGATAATGATGCGGTTGTAGAGAATGAGATAGTTGCGTAGAAGGAGATGCTTGAGGATACATAACCGGCCTGAAATAATGTGGGTGAAAACTTGGTGACTGTTCTGGTTGTGAGGAATTATTGACATTTTTTATGGTTGCATGAATTGATTGACGAGACGAAGGTAACTGTGGCAGAGAATTTATTGGCCGTAGGAAAGGGGATACCCGAGGGGATCCTTGCGAATAAGAGTATGGTTTAGGAGATGGTTGTGAATAACGATATGCTTTAAACGGAAATGATTGTTGTGAATAGGTATTGCGATTTTGCATGGGTGATGAAGTAATATTTGATGCCTGCTCAAAATATGGAAGATGCTGAGGAGTACCACCTATAGGAGTTTGTGACTGAGGGTATTGATTTCCTTTCAGATTTTGCTTTAGATGCAAAACATATTTGTCAATTTCAAGCATAGCGTTTTCACTGATATTTTCTGGCAAAGCTCTTAGTTTTTTTGCATAGTAAATTGCAGTATAATGAACACTCCACATCCTCAGGTGTCTCGCTCATTCGCTTCATAAAAGTAGCTTCTTCCACTCGTTTTTCTGTTCCATTCACTTTGGCTTTAGAGGCCTTCGAACGCTTTGGAACATTTGTTGGCGCTTTGAAAGCCGCACTGTTCTCGCCTGTCTCATCTCTTTCTTCCGTTTCTTTCTCGTCAGCGGTCATGGATTCTTCGCTTTCTTCTAAATTCTGAAAAAAAATAATATCATTTCGTAAAAAAAATATTTTAGTTATGCAACAATATACATTTAATTTATATGCAGTTTAAATCTAAATATTATATTATCATTTTAAACTATATTTTTTAATCAAAGTTCTTTGGAATAGTTGAAGATAGAAGAAGAATTTAACAAGACTTGGAATTTTCCTCATTGTCTTGGGGCGCTAGACGGAAAACATATTTTGATACAAAGTCCTATTCACAGTGGTTCAGAGTTTATCAATTACCACAGCACTTTTAGCATTGTACTTTTAGCCTTGGTTGATGCAGACTACAATTTTGTATTTGTTGACTGTGGTTGTCAAGGAAGAATAAGTGATGGTGACGTCTATAGAAATATAGAGTCGTATAGAAAAATTTGTGACAATGAATTAAATTTCCCACCACCAGATTGCTTACCTGGGAATGAAACGCCAGTACCATATGTTTTTGTAGCAGACAGTGCATTTGCTCTAAGTGAAAATTTAATGAAACCTTATGCCGGAAATCACAACAAGGGTTCAAAAGAGCGCATATTTAATTATCGTCTTTCACGAGCCCGGCGAATCGTTGAGAATGTGTTCGGAATTCTTTCTGCAGTTTTTAGAGTATTGAGAAGCCCGATGTTGTTGCAGCCAGATAAAGTAAGCGACATTGTAATGGCATGTGCATTATTACATAACTTTTTAAGGAAATCAAAAATATCTCGATCAATATATAATCTCGTTGGTACTTTCGACAATGATAAAGGATATGGCATTATCCAGTCAGGCTCGTGGCGTAATGATCAAGACGGAGTTACTTCAATAAAACCACTTAAAAACGTACCAAGAAGAACATCTATTTCTGCCAAAGCAGTGAGAGATACTTTTGCTGGATTTTTTACAACATATGGTGCTGTTCCGTGGCAAAATAATTATTAATAATCATTATGAATTAGAAAAGATAACGAAAGATGTAAATAAATAAAAAAAACCTAAATATATACATAACTAGCTGATGCCTGCGTCTTTGTTCGCGGCTGAATATCCCCCAATTAAAAAAAAAGTCGGCAGTATCACAGTACACGTGATAGAAGTGAATACTTCTTTATCGATTCCATAAGAGAGAGTCTCAACTTATTTTAGTCATTTGAGTTGGTTCCGATACCTTATAATCAATTTTAATAGATTTGGTTAGTTTTGGTTACTCGTCCAATCAACTATCGGTTAGTTTCACTTAGTCTCAACTTATATTAGCCATTTGAATCGGTTCCCATATATTATAACAAATTTCATAATCAATTTTAATAGATTTGGTTAATTTTAGTTAGTCGTCCAATCAACTTTCGGTTAGTTTCAATTAGTCTCAAATATTGAATAATTGTTTACCAGTTCCATAAGAGAGAAAGAGAGATAGATAGTCATATACTTTATCTTTCTTGCGAGACGAAAAATTTCGTAACGGGGGACGAAAACATGTATCATGTTGTGACGCGGCCTTGAAAAATCACTCTAATGAAACCAAAGAAGTATTCACTTCAAAAAGAGTTTTATTTTTTTTTTGTCATGCATAATAACAATATTTATAACGAAATATTAAATATAATTATGGAAAAATTTCCTAATATACAATTGCGGAACCTACACACTCGACGGGGACAATGGGACTTCGCGCTTTGCGCTACGGCCCAGTGACCCCGTCATCTTAATTATTGTCGCCCCTCGGGCTCCCGAGGTACATGCCATCAATAGTCAACTGAGTATAGATTTTTAAAATTTTGTTCCATGTACAGATTTTTCGACCTCTATTATTTTATTGCATGTATTAGTTACTTACGGTAGAATTTTTTTGTTTTTTCTGGGCTCATAAATATTGTCCAAAAAACTTGACATGACATAAAAGGGCCAATCAGGTTTGAAAATATCATCGGCACCACTGCCTGTTGTCATAGATCCTTTAACTCGGCATCTTAATTTTCGATAGGTTGACAGTAGGTTTTCCTTTTAATTTCTCTTAGCGGTATGCTGCCGTCCTTTAATGTACGTTGAATTCTAGTCCACGCAACGTGGACGTCATTTCTGTTTTTGTGCTGTAGGTTTTTTGAATCCCACAGAGCGGATTCACTCGCAAATAAACTTATAAACTAAAAAATTAACTCATTGTTCCACTCCATATTATTTGTAAGCACAACCTCACACATAATATGCAAATAAAACTGTTTGACGCAGGACGCAGCCCACTTGTGAATATCACAGGTAGGGTTGCCAAACTTGCCAACTCGATGATTTCTTAAATCGGGATGTTGCATAAAAAATCGGGACATTCCTAATAATATCGGGACCTAAAGTAGAGAGTTGAAAGTTTGCTGTGCACAATAATATTAGTTTTGAATCCCGGGAGGATTTTTAATGAGAATATAGTCAAGAATAAAATTCGAATTTAAAAGAAAAACATTTAGGTACAATAAGATATAGTAAAGAAAGTAAAATAACCAAATATAGAATAGAATATACCTATACAGTTTGTATTTATATATGTACTTATAGATACCTACATATGTAACATGAAAACATAACAATCATAACATTGAGAAACAACTACTTAAAAGGCGGCTTTTTAGTACTGCTTATTCTGTATAGATAACATATATATTACAATAGCATCTACAGCTCTTTGTTACTTTTTACCCTTGTCTATACGGTCTAGCGGAAAGGCTCTAAGCGGTTTCGTGGTCTAGTGGTACGATTCTGGGTTAGATTTGGGTTAGTTTTGTTTCATTGAGCCCCGGAGCGAGCGATGCGAGCGGAGGGCCATGCCTGAAGTTAAGATTGACTTCGAAACTCGTTCGGGCCGACTCGTGACCTTGTTTTGTAGTGAGCTATAGATGCCAGTACATGTTACAAAGGAAATTTATTCCTATGTAATGTAAAAATAACTAATAAGAATTGCGAAGCCCGTGCTTGTAAAATTCTAAGAACTGCTAAGCGCGTGCTTGTAAAATTCTATACAAGTCTGGGTAAAATTTACTTTAAATTGTAACTCACTTTTAATACGCTCAACTGTAAGCCTGTTTCTAGAGTCTGGTCATGCATTTTCGCAAAGCGAAAAAATGCGTTCGGTGATCGCGTTGAATCTTGGAATGGACGCGATAAATTAGAATATCTGAGGGAATATCATTAGAATATTTTTTAAATTTGGGCTGGAATTAAAAATTAATTTTAATTTTTCGATGGACGTTTTGTTTTGCGGGCTAATTTGATTCTTGATTGAAAATCGGGACATTTGGCGACCCGCTATAGGTCTTGGCAGAACATATTAAAATGGAAATTGGCCCCAAAAATCAACCCTAATCACAGAAAACAACAGACACCGACAGGCCGCGACAGGTCAGGCCCGGCCGCGCCTTTGAAGTTACCGACTTGCGGCGGATCGGACGCGCAATCACGGATCTTTCCGGGCGACCTCGGATGGCACCCTTCCCACGGCGTGTTGGCCCGAGCTGGCCTGCGATATCACGGGCCGTGGGAAGCCACCATTCCACACTTGGTCTTGAACGTAAGTTTTTCAAGTCGATCTTATGAAGGTTAAGCAACAGCTGGTACCTACGGTGCCATCTTGCTCTCTTCGTAAATTTGTTTTCTGGGATATTTCACGAACAAGTGGATTATACAGTAGCCTGACCATTAATTTAAACAAAAAACGATTTTAGTTAGCTAATGAGCATTGTCATAAGATTAATTAATGACTGATATATGCATTGTAGAACAGAGTCATAAGCCAGCGGTGCATTCTTCTACTACAGCAACACTTAGTCGACCGTGTTCACTCCAGATTTTTTATTATTATAAAAGGCATTATTTCAAGCAAATCATCATCATCCTCTTTGTAGTGATGCATAGAAGTAATAAAAATAACAGGTTTGTGTTACTTTGGTACCCTAGAAGTCAATATTTTATTACTAAAGCCATACCAAGTAAATCCTACTTATTTGTTCTTGTAGTATAACCAACACGGGTCAGTTCAACATAGTTGAATGATGTAAGTAAAGTTGTACTTTGACTTTGTTTTGCCAATGACCGTCAAAATAGATTAAAAAAATAACCATTCCCTACATTGTGATATTATATCTTGCACAATTTTACTTACTTATAATGCGCTCGATGGTAACAAAATTAGGGAAATTTGAGGGAAAGGTGCGCCATGTAAATTAAAATTCAGATTCCTAATACACTTAATTTATTAGTGAAAACGTGTCAAATTATTAGATAAAAACGTGCCGGACTCAGCCTGGAACTCACGAGGGGAAAGAGTACAGCAGAGAAACATTCGATCTAAATTCCTAAACCGAATTATGCTGTATAACCTTTATTAGTATAATAATTAATGAAATTACTGTCTCCCGTGCCACAATTCGCAGTTACGCACTTGTATCAATACATTTAAAACTAGAGGGGTTGTTGTTAGTTGGCCAGACGCCGCTGGAAGGTACTGAGGTTCTGGAATACGGAAGCTACCCAGCTATTTAGTTGCAATTTGGGTCAATATCTCTAGAATGATCATTACAGTTATAACGAGGATATTCTCCGGTCAGGGTAGGAAATGGTTAGTATCGATTCACTGGCGTACACTCTCAGTCATACTAAAATTTAAATCCTAGCATGAAAAGACAGCAAATAATAATTTTTCTTTGTTCATTTAAAGCAGTGTTGTTCACAGCATAAGACGATTTCATTAAATATGTACACATGTTATGCCATCAAATATGAATTATACATGAGAATAAAAGAGATACTTGTACAAGTTATGTTAATAACAATATTATAAATTTTACTGACCTGTAATACACAATAAAAGAAACACCATTCACAAAATAAACTGTTCACTGCGTCGGTTTCAGACTATTTATGCCCGTTCTCGAGCGATACGCTTTCGGACTTCCTCCAAAAAACCTCGCAAAACCCGACTTCAATTTTTCTCTGTTTCTTTCTTTATATAGATGGGGTGTCCCAAAACCGAATGTATAAGGTCTAAAGAAATAATATTTTACATAGGCGGGTTACTTCATATTTTTTTTTCATAGTTCCAAGGTTCCAATACACTTTCGAAAATATGGTCTATGCGCTCAACTCAGCAGTACTAATTAACACCAGTAATATTTCTGTTGTTTCCAAATATAGGCTTACGAAGAAAAACGACAGGTTAACTTGGAATAGTAAACCGCTTTTCTTCTTCTGTAATATTCTTTAAAGTGTCAGTGTCCTTGCCACAATAAATATATGTATCGTATATATAGTGCGTTCGAGCATCAACTCGGCAAAACATTCTATCACTTGAACTATTTTTCATGCCCCCTAGGAACATAGCGGATTCAATCCCGATGAAAAAAATTCTCGCAAAAGTATTCGCACTTGAAGCGGAATTTGCCACTCTCTGCGTGTATTCACGCGTACGTAAACATAATATCCATTATGTTACAACATAAGCCCCATTATGTCATTTTCATAAACCGAAGGCATCTTCACGCATACTTAAGCATAAGCCTCATTATGCTGCTTTCGTAAATCGAAGGTCCTCTTGTACACACGTAATTTGAAACGTTTTCCGATGCAGAAAACCGTCGCCTATCTAGTTAATTAACCTTCCAAAGCCAGTGTATAATTAATAGGAGTTCTCGACAACTCAGTGATGCAAGTTGCATCATCTCAATTCTCTTCAGGATTCCATATTGGTCTCACTAAAGATAAGCAGGGGCGTAGCGACGTATTCATGTAAAAGGAATGAACACTGTCATTTTTACTTGCAAGATACCTAGAAATACTCATTGTATTGAGTAAGGTAAAACCAGTGCTTTAGAGTGGTATTCCCTATTCTCATCACTGTGAACGAACGTCGAACTGTTAGTGCACTATTGTAATTGAGTAGTTTCAACGACTGAACTATGTTACTAAAATGGTAAATATAGGATACGTAGATGCCTATTGCAGACAGTAAGGCAACATTTATCCTTGTATCATTTGTGTTTTTCTCAGCATTCTATCAGTTAATCAATCATTTAATCAACTTTTCAGCAGGAACTTTGATAATAATTTCATTGTGATATAAGGCTTTTGAAAAGATTTAGGTTGTTTACTTACACTGATCAGTTCTTTAATTACTTATTACGGTTATTTTCAGGTTAAATAACGGACATTTAAATATTCATAATGTTAATTGATTTTATTTGACTTTTAAAATCACTTTAGGATCAACCTTATACTAAATTATACCGCCTTCGTGCAGCCTCTGTTTGGGAAACTGACTAATATCGACTCCATAGCAACGACTACATTTGCACGTACCAGTATTTAAAACTAAATTTAACAGAATGACCGTCTTGGGGTACACCTCATATTTCATTGAATGAATTGAATAATGTTTATTAATTTTTAGTTATTGTATGTTTGTTAAATCTAATTCTATACAATAAAAACCTAAGAATTTACAATTCGTGATTAATCTTGCCAAATCCTTTAGAAAAAAAATTATATGGAGAATCTATGTTGTGGACACTTTCAAGTGCTACAAAAAAATCTAATATCACGTTTGTACTTATTTATTTCCTTTCACGAATCCATATTGTGTGGGTGATTATACTGTTAGGAAATTTGTTTAAACTCTTAAAGCTTCCATTACTGTGGAAATTAACCACATTTTAGAAATCGGCCTGCAATTTATCATCAAGTTCATCTTTGCTACCACTATTTTTATGTCTTGATGTTATATGTGAAATTTTCCATTCAGTTATCCAGCAATTCAGGCAATTAGGGCCAAGAACACTACACAACAGATTATATAGGACACCATGAACGCACTAATAAAGCTAGGTATGTAGAATGAAGTAATATTAGCTTGGATAGCAGGACATGAATGCCATCCAGGCAATAAAAAAGTTAATGAATTATGCGAGCAGGACCACGTCTTTTCTAAAAATTAAAACCTAACAATGATCGTGTAAAATATGAAAATAGAACGCTCAAACTACTATATTATTTTATACAACAAGTGGTTAAAAGGTATTTTTTTCGATGTGTGCCACGAGTTGTAACAACGTAAATATTACAAAATCCAATAGTACGATATTTCTGTCTTACTGGTACTCTTGCTACCTTACTTCCGAGTATAATCCACCCGAATTGTGGAGTCGCTCAAAAGGTGAATCCGTTTGGAGCGCCCACTTGACAGGTGAGTAGTATATATTCTTTTTTAGTAGAATTGACAGCCCTTCTTGTCTGGAAACTCAAGGCGAGAATGCAGTTTTTGAGTTTCTAAAATTATCTTTGTTATTTTTTACCATCAAGTCTAAATACCGCCTGATTGTGTCGTTGAATTAATTGGCAAATGAACTAGTATGTGTGTTTTCTGAAATTATCGGCCATATCGCCTATAAATGATGTGTGATAAATAATGTAGTGACCACTTTTTTTTAGGTATGTTGGACACTTGTGTTTCTATTTTAGATGGATACAATTGTTTATATTTTAACTAGAGTCGTTCTGTGGGATAGAATTTCCTCCCTTTGCGGCTGACCGTCCGCCAGTAAACTTTCTATGCCGACCTAGCGAGTTCCCGGTGTCATTTACCCAAGTCAAAATAATACGACAACATGGTGGAGACGTACCTACGCAGGAAACGCCAGTGTCTGCAAATCTACTAGATATAAGTAGGATCTATACTTTTTTTCGTATTAATAACCTCTGATTACCGGTATTATCGTTATTCATCTTTTTCGTTAATTAATTTACTGCTAAACGACTGTAGGTCGTTTGCTTCCTTTATCGAATATATTAACGTTGTATTTCAATTTGGTTAATGAATTTACTGTTAAACGACTGTAGGTCGTTTGCTTTCTTTATCGTATATTATATTATCATTGTATTTCATCTAGATTAAAGAATTTACTCTTACCTGCCTGTAGGTGATCTCTTATCGTATATCATACCTTACTGTTTTAGTTTATTGAGTTATTGAAATTATCGTTGGATGACTTTAACTAATTTATTACCTTTGTCGATTTATTAATATTGACTTTCCTTATTACCAATATAGTTAATTATTAGTAAATATCTTAATAATGCTTTCGCGATTATCTGATTTACGTGTGCATTACACTTACCTACCTTAACAATAAGATTTCACTGTAATTGGCTGTAAGCCTCATGGCAGTTGTTTCGCATAACTGCTCTTTGAAAAAATTGTCTGCCTTAACACTGGCATCCAACTGAGCTTAAATCGTCTTCCCCGTAGGTACTTATCGGCTAGGTATATACATACTTACTTTATAGAATAAGACATTGATTTAATAATTCTCGATGAACTGCTTATTGACATATCGATATTATCGCTGTCATGGGCTAATTTAGATTGCTTTGTTTAATAAATACTGCTTATTTTTGGTTCGTTATGCGATTAGTCAGAGTCTCTAGAATTCGAGCTTTAGTTCAAAACATTTCCAGACAAGAATTAGGCAATCATAAAGATATAGGACCTAGAAAAAAAACTTGGAATATTAGTTTTATTTGATTTAATAGTCTGATAAGAGTACAACTCTTCTCATTAGTTTATGAGCGATACCATAAACCCAACATAATTAACTGGCTATAAACTGTTTACACTAGAATAGTAAATAACCAGAATCCAAACTCCGTGTATATTGATCAAAAGCGCTGGGTGACCTTCAATTCATGCCGCAGTCAAAATTCCATGAGCGCGCTTACTGCATTTTGACTGATTTGATATCTTATTAAGAAAATAGTACGGCTGAACTTTTTTTGAAGTGAATATTTCTGTGGTTTTATGAGTGATTTTTCAAGGCCGAGTCACGACAAGGTTTATGAAAAATTGATTATCGAAACCGGCTCAAGTAAGTAAAATAAGTTGAGAATAAGTGGCACTAACCGAAAGTTGATCGGATGACTAACCCAAATCAACAAAGTCTAATAAAATTGATTATAACGAATCGGAACCGGCTCAGATAAGTAAAATAAGTTGATACTAAGTGAAACTACCCAAAAGTTTATTAGACGAGTAACCCAAACTAACCAAATCTATTAAAATTGATTATAACGTATCGGAACCGGCACAAATAAGTAAAATAAGTTGGGAGTAAGTGAAACTAACCGAAAGTGGATTGGACGAATAACCCGAACTAACCAAATCTATTAAAATGGATTATAACGTATCGGAACCGGTTGAAATGACTAAAATAAGTTGAGATTATGCCAGACTAACCAAAAGTTGCTGCAACGACTAACCAAATCTATTAAAATTGATTATAACGTATCGAAACCGGCTCAAATAAGTAAAATAAGTTGAGACTAAGTAAAACCAAAACTCATCTTATCTAATAAAATTAATTATTATACGATTCTCTCACACTCTTTCCCTCTTATAACATCGATGAAGACGTTTGCTTCTATCACGTGTAATGTGCTACTCGCGACTTTTTTGCCAATCCCAACGAATTATGACCCCTAGAGTCCAAAAAAACATTAAATTCTTCGGAATTTAATGTTTTTTTGGACCAAAAAAACATTAAATTCCGAAAAAAACAAAATTGTGTCTCTGTATGTCTGTCTCTCTCCGACACACGACTTTTCTCCAAAACCGGTAGGCCAATTTATACCAAAATTGTTATTTAAGAGTTTCGGGACAATATCTCCAGACGTTTTATAATTTTTTTAACCTTACAATTAAGGATAGTTTATAAAAGAACAATATAAAAAAATTGTTTTTCACAAAAACGGCCTTAAGGATTTTTATTAGATTTTCTATATGTTTACAATTTATCAGGCGCGGCTTCTCAGTAAGGTCATTTGGTCAATGACCCACCTAATTTTAATTTAAGTTTGCCTTCTTTTAACTATCAGCGGATTTTTAAAAAAGTGCGGATGCATTTTCATGCGAAAACTCCCCAATTTCTCCAGTTGATGCTGGATGCCCGACCGTATTTTAAATTCACCTTATGGCTTTTTACGGCAATTAGAGAACCGAAACTAAGACGGAGCGCGTAGATACGCGCTTTCTAAGGAGTTAAAAAGAGACACATAGTTGACGAAATTGTCGACGGCCGGCCAATGATAGTGCTTTTGGCAGTCGCAGGTTCGCATGCTGCCTGGCCTTTATGAAAACACACTCGAGCCGCTCCGAGGGAGCAAGTATTATATTGCAAGAAGTTTGCGTAACGGGTTACGGAGTGGCAGCATCTGAAGACCGAAGGACAACCAAGTAGTTGGCGCCTTCACTTCCTGCTGAGCAGGGAGGTCGTGGCTGGACTAGAGCTGACCGGGTGGATTGTGTTCTTCGAATTGGTCGCTGTGCGAGTTTACAGGGTGACCATTCGGAGAGCACCCACCGGGCGGGGCACTTCAGCCGAGACTTCCAAACCATCAGGAAGCAGGCAATAGCCAGGTAAGGTGGCTACCCCTATCCATGGTGTCCCCCATGACGCAATTAAGGGTAAGTCAAATAAATCTCCAGCATAGCCGAGATGCTAGTGCTGAATTGGCAAGCATCATGGCTGGAAAATCTGGAGAGATTGTACTAATACAAGAACCTTACTTTTTTAGGGAAAATATAAGGGGACTTGGGACCCCCGGCTTTACCATCTTGGCCGAGTGTGAAGGAGTAGAGAGGCCGAGGACATGTATCGTGATGTCCAGGGAGCTGCAGGGAACTCTATTACCACAACTAAGCTCCAGGGATCCTGCTGGAATACATGGTGAGTGGCACAAAACATAAGTTATTAATTAGTAGTTTATATCTTCCGTATGATAACGCGCAACTTCCCCCAACGGAAGAATTAATAAGGTTAATAGAATACAGTAAAGACAAAGGTTTTCCACTAATCGTGGGGTGTGATGCAAACGCGCATAATATCGTTTGGGGGAGCACTAACACTAACGCGAGAGGTACGGCTCTATTAGAGTATTTCGTATCGGAAAAACTTGAAGTAGCTAACGTAAATGCGGAACCAACTTTTGTGAATCGGCTTCGTCAGGAGGTTATCGATATTACAGTGGTAACTCGAGCATTTGCGGAAGAAGTAGTCAATTCGAGGGTAAGTAGGGACATAACTATGTCCGATCATAGAATGATCCGATTTGAAATTAAATCGGATAAGATGGAGAAGCCACTAAAAAGAATTCCGAGGGCAACAGACTGGAACAAATTTAGGGAAAGTCTGGTAATGTCCATGGGAACTTTAGGGCAGGCTTTTTCATCAAAACAAGAACTAGAAATTGAGGTGGTAAAGCTAAACAGTGTAATCGTCGACTCCTATGAGCAAGCGTGCCCACTTAAGAAAGCGAGCGCCAAGGGCCTGCCTTGGTGGAGTGATACTCTAGACCGTCTTAAAAAAGACGTGAGAAGATCACACCGCCACGCTTTCAGGGAAGGGCGGCAGGAGCTCTGGGATGTGTATCTGGAAGCCAGAAGGAAATTTAAAATCGAGGTCCGACGCAGCAAAAGAGACAGCTGGAGGAAATTCTGTGGAGAGATGGAGTCTCTCTCGGACTCAGCGCGTCTGCTTAAGCTGCTGGGCTCGGAAAGACAAAAAGAGATTGGCTCTCTGAAAACAGGCGAACAGAGAGGAAGCGATAGAGCTTCTTCTAAAAACCCACTACCAACTGGGACGAGGAACCAGAGCCAGAGATGGACTGGAACCTTGCCCGCAGTGTGGTGACTGAGGAATCCATAACTTGGGCAGTGGGGGAGTTCAGTCCATATAAGGCAGGAGGGCCGGATGGAATTATACCCATGATGCTGCAGGCGGGCCTTGACACGTTACTCCCTTACTTAAAGAGAGTATTCGAGGCCAGCATAGCACTAGGGTACGTTCCACAAGCTTGGAGAGCAGCGGATGTCGTCTTCATCCCCAAGGCAGGGAAGAGAGACTATTCCCATCCCAAGTCATTTAGGCCTATAAGTCTAACTTCATTTTTAATGAAGACAATGGAAAAAATGATTGACAGGTTCATCATGGAAGAGATCTTAACTTATTCTCCTCTACATGATAATCAGCACGCCTACAGAAGGGGGAAGTCGACTGAAACGGCTCTCCATTCTGTAGTTAGAAGGGCTGAAAAGGCAATAGAAAACAAAGAAATGGCGCTAGCGCTCTTCTTTGACGTAGAAGGAGCTTTCGATAAGGCTAAAACGAAAACTATCTGTCAAGCCCTCCAGGCCAAGAGAACACCAGTTCATTTGGTCAAGTGGGTAAAAATGGCACTGGAAGACCGAAAGATCAGCGCCACGCTGGGAGAAGTTCGCGTCCAGGCCGGGGTAAGAGGGGGTTGCCCACAAGGCAGCTGCCTCTCGCCACATTTGTGGTGCCTGGTGATGGACAGCCTCCTGAGAAGGTTAAATCTTGAGGGATTCTACGTACAAGCATATGCTGACGACGGGCTAGTAATGATCACGGGCAAGTTCGTGAGTACGGTCTGCGAGCGTATGCAGGTGGCGTGTCGGATAGTTCAAGGCTGGTGTGAGGAGAATGGCCTCTCAGTAAACCCAGGGAAGACCGAACTCATTCTCTTCACAAGGAAACGAAATCTAACAGGTTTGATACATCCCATACTCTACCAGACGAGACTGAGCCTAAGTCAACAAATCAAATATTTGGGAGTTATTTTAGACAGTAAATTGACGTGGAAGGCACACGTTGAACAGGTGGTGAATAAGACAACCGCGATTATGTGGCAACTAAGGAGAACGGTAGGTAGGAAGTGGGGTTTAAAACCTTACGTCCTCCAGTGGCTGTACACTGCTGTAATAAGACCGAGGATTTCCTACGGATCCGTGGTCTGGTGGCCAGCGGTGGCCAGAGCCACTAATGCCCAGAAACTGGCCAGCCTGCAAAGGCTGGCTTGTTTGGGTATTACCGGAGCATTGAGAACAACTCCCAGAGCAGCACTGAACATCATCCTGGGGCTGCCGGACCTCCCGATCTGGATTGAGAGAGAGGCAATGGCGGCTCACAAAAGGATGATCGACAGTGGCCTATGGCGAACGGACTACACAGGGAAAGGCCATACGACTATTGCCGCCAAAATGAGTAGGGATCTACCCATCATTGCGACCAAAGGCAATATTCCAGATGGCAGATTAAGACTGAGAAGAAATTTCCAAGTGGAATTTCCATCAAGGGAAGAGTGGCTGTCAGGCCAGGTACGTACGTCGAGCGGCGCACACGCATGGTACACTGACGGCTCATGGATGGCTAATACACAGTCATCCGGAGCCGGTGTATACCTAGACAACTCTAAATCAGGAGAAAGCACTTCGCTGGGGAGATATGCCACTGTTTTCCAGGCGGAGGTGTTTGCTATTTTGGAAGAAGCAACCAAGGCGGAAGTAACAGAAGGTATAGAGAGTATATATATTTACTCGGACAGTCAAGCCGCTCTCAGGGCGATCCAAAAACCCAGGGCAAGCTGTAAGCTAGTTCAGGAATGTAGAGACGCTCTAGACAGATTGGCTGTGCACAAGGAAGTAAGACTCAGATGGGTTCCAGGGCACAGTGGCATCGAGGGCAACGAACGGGCCGATGAATTGGCCAGACAAGGCTCAATGAGCCACCTCGTCGGTCCAGAACCTGGTCTGGGCTTAAGTAAAAGGCAAATCTCTCAGAAACTAAATAACTGGGCCTGGAACAAGACAAAGCACAATTGGAGAGGAAAAGAAGGATGCAGACAAGCCAAGGAAATGATTCTAAATCCAGACGGATCCAGAGCAAGGCGACTGCTAAAAAAGAGCCTGGAGGACATTAGGAACTTGGTAGGTATTCTGACTGGGTATGGAAGCCTAAACAGACATCTGCACCTTATCGGCGTGAGGGACAGCCCACTCTGCCTGAACTGCGGGACAGGGGAAGAGTCCTCATACCACTATATAGGAATTAGTGATAGGTGGAGTCGCCTAAGGAGGAAGATACTGGGAGCATCAACACTTGCTCGGGAAGATCTAAAGGATCTGGACTGGGAGGACGTCCTCACCTTTATCAAGGTGACGGGCCGTTTCAGTGCGGGCCGGGTGTTGGAAGTAGCCAGGTAGGGGAGGGCGGATCAGGGATGGTGAAAAGGGACTTATAGGCCTACTTACCGGGCTTCGGCCTCCCCACCCTTACTACTACTACTACTACGGGTTAGACAAACTACTATTAATTGGCTGATATCGACATACGCATTGTGTGCAAACACTTATATGAAGGATAGAAGAATCGATTTGATTAACAAACACATAGCTACATAAATGGTGAGAGAGTTATCTTAAGAATATTATTAAGTATTTTAGTTTTATTTATAATTACTCATAGTTTGTTCAGAGCAAGTATATGTTTCGTAATAATGACGACACTAGAAAATCTCATAAGAATACACTTGGTGCCATTGATGCCATAACATTGCAGTTGGTTTGAACAAAAATTACCTATAAATATATTTGGTTATTTTTTTGTGTAAACTAGTTGTAAACTAGGCTATTGTAAACTAGCTTCAAATAATTAAAACACCCAAAAAGTCAATCAAACAATATATTATGTAGATATATAGAAATTATAATCAAATATCTAATGCACCGATCGGTCGCTTCCATATGAATTATCCTTCGCATCTTCGCCGTCCCTCATTACACTTTGTAGTATACAACTTTTTCCCAATCGGTACAATTTTTAAAGAAGTTATCTAAAAACATGGTGATTCAGCCGACTCTGGCTAGCCGCTCGAGCTTATCGCCTTGATGCGTCATTACAATTTTGTACCGATCGGTGACAAGCAAGAATCCGTAAATCGGTTCTTTCTTTTGGTTTTAAGAAGAAAAATGCCTAGAAATCGTATTTCAAGTACAGTGTATGTGTAGTGATATGTCTTGCTCGCAAATGAGGCGAAAAAAGGGAGCAATATTCATCGGAAGAAGCGAATCAGGGGGTGAGTTCACATAAGTTTATATGCCAAAATTTCAAATATACATAAATACCTGATTATCCTATATGTATAAAAACAGAAACTATCTCTCGTATAAAAGCATAATGTGTATAATACTAAGCTACCTTAGTATTATGAATAAATATGACACTTGTAACCCTTAATTTTGTACTTAATAAAATTAAAATGGAAAATACTCTCAAACTTCTAAAACTAACTATATTAGAATAAAATAGAGTGCGAACGGGTTACAGTCAAAAATTACTAAGAAACTGTTATTTATATACGAGGGCATGACAAAATATTGTTACATTTGTCGTCTGTGCACAATTATACACAGAATCAAACAATATATTCGGAATTGAAATATATTATATCGAAATGAATATAAATAATAAGCAAAAGTCAACGATACGAGCTATTCGAATCGTTCTCTAGTAATCTCGTCTAATCGTAATCGTACATCCTACCAAAGCAATACTATTCAATCACAAAAAGTGGTTACATAACACAACAAAAGGCTGGCTAAGGAAATATACCGGTCGCCCTGCACATTTATTAATGTTTTACGTAGAATAAAACGTTTTTACCATATAAAGGAATATAAAAAAAAAGAAACCGACTCTAGGGACGCCCAGAATGAGATATACCTATATACTATTATTATATAACGTTCTAGCAAATAAGTACGAAGCAGACAAAAAACGTATTCGTACGGGTTAAAAGTGATTCACATGTAAATATTGAGTAGTATGGAAGAATTTAATATACGAGTTTGTTTTGCATTTGAAAGTGCTTTATTTTTGTCACGATTTTATAATCACGTTTTCGATAATTGATCCCCGTATGGGCTACATGTGAGACTATACACTACAATTCGATTTGATGCAAATATTGCAAAACAAAAAACTAAAAGTTATATTTAATCATGATCCACTTATCTATAGGATAATAAATAAAACTCAAAAATCAAATATTATCATAATAATTTCAAAGGATATTCATGGCCACAATACTAGAGAGTTTATAGGAAATCGTACTGTTTTTATTACTAAAATGCAATTATCCTCAATACCAGTGTTAAAAACACTCTAGAGGATTAAGGACTATGTATACTGTAATTATTGTTATTACTGCATTAATAAATAATTTTCAAAAAAATAAATTTTTCGAAGAGTGCCCTTTTCTCACGAAATTAACCCTTAAAAACTAGCCACAAAGGCAAGCTGACTCATAATTTAGGAGCGACTAAAACCCAAGTTGGGTATTATTATAGCTTTGCATGCCCCTCCGTTCGCTTTGCTCGCAACGGGGGATCAATCAACAAGAACTAACCAAGTGCTAACCAAAACTAACCCAAGGCTAACCCAAAGTAACCCAAAATTAAGGAAATTTTGCTAGGACGTAGACATGGATTCGTGTCGCATCGCGCGCAATATTTTGGATTGCAACTCGGGATTTAGCCGCTCGTCATAAATTTATCGGAATGTTATCGTTCGGCTTTGTCGAAGCGATGTATACCGGAACGCATTATTTTTAAACAATTCGTGTTGATATGAGCCGACCGGTGAGGAAAAAAATTGGAGTAAACATTGCTTGCAGGAGATGTTACTAAATAATATCAATACGTATTTACAAATTCGCATTTGCAGATGCGAATAACTTTAACTAAAATAGGCATGTGAAGGGCCCCAACAGCCTCCACCCCAGTAGGTGTATTATGTTGGAGTGGTTAGAGGCACACTATATCCCTACGTTTGCCGATAGAAAGGATATATGTATTGACAAAAATAAAACGGTATAGTGCTATGTATTTGCAGATACAAACACAAATAACTACCAAAAACAAATAACCACCATACTATTGCAACCCTCTTACATAAAATCATTGCATTGGAGGTAGCGAATTATTACACTCTTGGTTTCTGTTCAAAACAGAAATTACAGTATTTGCAGATACTGTAAATATGCTAAAAAATCGTTGCATTTGCAGATGCAGACGAAAGCATAACCAGGGTTAAGCAGCAAGCAAAAGGGTGAATAGTTCGTTGTATTAGTAGATACAATCCATCGTACCCACTGTCTGCAATTGCAGTTGCAGGTAGTGAACATATTCATGAACCTATTTTTCTGTTCAAAAACAGAAATTGCAGCATTTGCAGATGCTGTAACTAGGCTACTAGATCGTTGCATTTGCAGATGCAATCGATATAATAAGTAGCAAAACCAACAAAAATCTTTTGCATTTGCAGATGCATTAGAAGATCCTCTCACGCTAGCTGAGGAAATAACTTATCCGAATCAAGACTTACCAACATCAGAAGCACCAGATGGTCCTGAACAAAGTAAAGACCACGCTTTGTTAATAGAAAAAAAAAAAACGAGGAAATCATACCTGCGAGGCCAGAACTATCAGATAGATAGTTTTTAGATGGTACAATCAAAAAAAAAAAAAACAGTATGATAGAGAAGTATCCACCAACTGTAAT